>LS990921.1:26994948-27009948 GCA_900464855.2 Musa schizocarpa
TATTATTATTATTATTATTATTATTATTATTATATTATTATTATTATTATTATTATTATTATTATTATTATTATTATTATTATTATTATTATTATTATTATTATTATTATTATTATTATTATTATTATTATTATTATTATTATTATTATTTATTATTATTATTATTTATTATTATTATTATTATTATTATTATTATTATTATTATTATTATTTATTATTATTATTATTATTATTATTATTATTATTATTATTATTATTATTATTATTATTATTATTATTATTATTATTATTATTATTATTATTATTATTATTATTATTATTATTATTATTATTATTATTATTATTATTATTATTATTATTATTATTATTATTATTATTATTATTATTATTATTATTATTATTATTTATTATTATTATTATTATTATTATTATTATTATTATTATTATTATTATTATTATTATTATTATTATTATTATTATTTATTATTATTATTATTATTATTATTATTATTATTATTATTATTATTATTATTATTATTATTATTATTATTATTATTATTATTATTATTTATTATTATTATTATTATTATTATTATTATTATTATTATTATTATTATTATTATTATTATTATTATTATTATTATTATTATTATTATTATTATTATTATTATTATTATTATTATTATTATTATTATTATTATTATTATTATTTATTATTATTATTATTATTATTATTATTATTATTATTATTTATTATTATTATTATTATTATTATTATTATTATTATTATTATTATTATTATTATTATTATTATTATTATTATTATTATTATTATTATTATTATTATTATTATTATTATTATTATTATTATTATTATTATTATTATTATTATTATTTATTATTATTATTATTATTATTATTATTATTATTATTATTATTATTATTATTATTATTATTATTATTATTATTATTATTATTATTATTATTATTATTATTATTATTATTATTATTATTATTATTATTATTATTATTATTATTATTATTATTATTATTATTATTATTATTATTATTATTATTATTATTATTATTATTATTATTATTATTATTATTATTATTATTATTATTATTATTATTATTATTATTATTATTATTATTATTATTATTATTATTATTATTATTATTATTATTATTATTATTATTATTATTATTATTATTATTATTATTATTATTATTATTATTATTATTATTATTATTATTATTATTATTATTATTATTATTATTATTATTATTATTATTATTATTATTATTATTATTTATTATTATTATTATTATTATTTATTATTATATTATTTATTATTATTATTATTATTTATTATTATTATTATTATTATTATTATTATTATTATTATTATTATTATTATTATATTATTATTATTATTATTATTATTATTATTATTATTATTATTATTATTATTATTATTATTATTATTATTATTATTATTATTATTATTATTATTATTATTTATTATTATTATTATTATTATTATTATTATTATTATTATTATTATTATTATTATTATTATTATTATTATTATTATTATTATTATTTATTATTATTATTATTATTATTATTATTATTATTATTATTATTATTATTTATTATTATTATTATTATTATTATTATTATTATTATTATTATTTATTATTATATTATTATTATTATTATTATTATTATTATTATTATTATTATTATTATTATTATTATTATTATTATTATTATTATTATTATTATTATTATTATTATTATTATTATTATTATTATTATTATTATTATTATTATTATTATTATTATTATTATTATTATTATTATTATTATTATTTATTATTATTATTATTATTATTATTATTATTATTATTATTATTATTATTATTATTATTATTATTATTATTATTATTATTATTATTATTATTATTATTATTATTATTATTATTATTATTATTATTATTATTATTATTATTATTATTATTATTATTATTATTATTATTATTATTATTATTATTATTATTATTATTATTATTATTATTATTATTATTATTATTATTATTATTATTATATTTATATATTATTATTATTATTATTATTATTTATTATTATTATTATTATTATTATTTATTATTATTATTATTATTATTATTATTATTATTATTATTATTATTATTATTATTATTATTATTATTATTATTATTATTATTATTATTATTATTATTATTATTATTATTATTATTATTATTATTATTATTATTATTATTATTATTATTATTATTTATTATTATTATTATTATTATTATTATTATTATTATTATTATTATTATTATTATTATTATTATTATTATTATTATTATTATTATTATTATTATTATTATTATTATTATTATTATTTATTATTATTATTATTATTATTATTATTATTATTATTATTATTATTATTATTATTATTATTATTATTATTATTATTATTATTATTATTATTATTATTATTATTATTATTATTATTATTATTATTATTATTATTATTATTATTATTATTATTATTATTATTTATTATTATTATTATTATTATTATTATTATTATTATTATTATTATTATTATTATTATTATTATTATTATTATTATTATTATTATTATTATTATTATTATTATTATTATTATTATTATTATTATTATTATTATTATTATTATTATTATTATTATTATTATTATTATTATTATTATTATTATTATTATTATTATTATTATTATTATTATTATTATTATTTATTATTATTATTATTATTATTATTATTATTATTATTATTATTATTATTATTATTATTATTATTATTATTATTATTATTATTATTATTATTATTATTATTATTATTATTATTATTATTATTATTATTATTATTATTATTATTATTATTATTATTATTATTATTATTATTATTATTATTATTATTATTATTATTATTATTATTATTTATTATTATTATTATTATTATTATTATTATTATTATTATTATTATTTATTATTATTATTATTATTATTATTATTATTATTATTATTATTATTATTATTATTATTATTATTATTATTATTATTATTATTATTATTATTATTATCATTATTATTATTATTATTATTATTATTTATTATTATTATTATTATTATTATTATTATTATTATTATTATTATTATTATTATTTATTATTATTATTATTATTATTATTATTATTATTATTATTATTATTATTATTATTATTATTATTATTATTATTATTATTATTATTATTATTATTATTATTATTTATTATTATTATTATTATTATTATTATTATTATTATTATTATTATTATTATTATTATTATTATTATTATTATTATTATTATTATTATTATTATTATTATTATTATTATTATTATTATTATTATTATTATTATTATTATTATTATTATTATTATTATTATTATTATTATTATTATTATTATTATTATTATTATTATTATTATTATTATTATTATTATTATTATTATTATTATTATTATTATTATTATTATTATTATTATTATTATTATTATTATTATTATTATTATTATTATTATTATTATTATTATTATTATTATTATTATTATTATTATTATTATTATTATTATTATTATTATTATTATTATTATTATTATTATTATTATTATTATTATTATTATTATTATTATTATTATTATTATTATTATTATTATTATTATTATTATTATTATTATTATTATTATTATTATTATTATTATTATTTATTATTATTATTATTATTATTATTATTATTATTATTATTATTATTATTATTATTATTATTATTATTATTATTATTATTATTATTATTATTATTATTATTATTATTATTATTATTATTATTATTATTATTATTATTATTATTATTATTATTATTATTATTATTTATTATTTATTATTATTATTATTATTATTATTATTATTATTATTATTATTATTATTATTATTATTATTATTATTATTATTATTATTATTATTATTATTATTATTATTATTATTATTATTATTATTATTATTATTATTATTATTATTATTATTATTATTATTATTATTATTATTATTATTATTATTATTATTATTATTATTATTTTATTATTATTATTATTATTATTATTATTATTATTATTATTATTATTATTATTATTATTATTATTATTATTATTATTATTATTATTATTATTATTATTATTATTATTATTATTATTATTATTATTATTATTTATTATTATTATTATTATTATTATTATTATTATTATTATTATTATTATTATTATTATTATTATTATTATTATTATTATTATTATTATTATTATTATTATTATTATTATTATTATTATTATTATTATTATTATTATTTATTATTATTATTATTATTATTATTATTATTATTATTATTATTATTATTATTATTATTATTATTATTATTATTATTATTATTATTATTATTTATTATTATTATTATTATTATTATTATTATTATTATTATTATTATTATTATTATTATTATTATTATTATTATTATTATTATTATTATTATTATTATTATTATTATTATTATTATTATTATTATTATTATTATTATTATTATTATTATTATTATTATTATTATTATTATTATTATTATTATTATTATTATTATTATTATTATTATTATTATTATTATTATTATTATTATATTATTATTATTATTATTATTATTATTATTATTATTATTATTATTATTATTATTATTATTATTATTATTATTATTATTATTATTATTATTATTATTATTATTATTATTTATTATTATTATTATTATTATTATTATTATTATTATTATTATTATTTATTATTATTATTATTATTATTATTATTATTATTATTATTATTATTATTATTATTATTATTATTATTATTATTATTATTATTATTATTATTATTATTATTATTATTATTATTATTATTATTATTATTATTATTATTATTATTATTATTATTATTATTATTATTATTATTATTATTATTATTATTATTATTATTATTATTATTATTATTATTATTATTTATTATTATTATTATTATTATTATTATTATTATTATTATTATTATTATTATTATTATTATTATTATTATTATTATTATTATTATTATTATTATTATTATTATTATTATTATTATTATTATTATTTATTATTATTATTATTATTATTATTATTATTATTATTATTATTATTATTATTATTATTATTATTATTATTATTATTATTATTATTATTATTATTATTATTATTATTATTATTATTATTATTATTATTATTATTATTATTATTATTATTATTATTATTATTATTATTATTATTATTATTATTATTATTATTATTATTATTATTATTATTATTATTATTATTATTATTATTATTATTATTATTATTATTATTATTATTATTATTATTATTATTATTATTATTATTATTATTATTATTATTATTATTATTATTATTATTATTATTATTATTATTATTATTATTATTATTATTATTATTATTATTATTATTATTATTATTATTATTATTATTATTATTTATTATTATTATTATTATTATTATTATTTATATTATTATTATTATTATTATTATTATTATTATTATTATTATTATTATTATTATTATTTATTATTTATTATATTATTATTATTATTATATTATTATTATTATTATTATTATTATTATTATTATTATTATTATTATTATTATTATTATTATTATTATTATTATTATTATTATTATTATTATTATTATTATTATTATTATTATTATTATTATTATTATTATTATTATTATTATTATTATTATTATTATTATTATTATTATTATTATTATTATTATTATTATTATTATTATTATTATTATTATTATTATTATTATTATTATTATTTATTATTATTATTATTATTATTATTATTATTATTATTATTATTATTATTATTATTATTATTATTATTATTATTATTATTATTATTATTATTATTATTATTATTATTATTATTATTATTATTATTATTATTATTATTATTATTATTATTATTATTATTATTATTATTATTATTATTATTATTATTATTATTATTATTTATTATTATTTATTATTATTATTATTATTATTATTATTATTATTATTATTATTATTATTATTATTATTATTATTATTATTATTTATTATTATTATTATTATTATTATTATTATTATTATTATTATTATTATTATTATTATTATTATTATTATTATTATTATTATTATTATTATTATTATTATTATTATTATTATTATTATTATTATTATTATTATTATTATTATTATTATTATTATTATTATTATTATTATTATTATTATTATTATTATTATTATTATTATTATTATTATTATTATTATTATTATTATTATTATTATTATTATTATTATTATTATTATTATTATTATTATTATTATTATTATTATTATTATTATTATTATTATTATTATTATTATTATTATTATTATTATTATTATTATTATTATTATTATTATTATTATTATTATTATTATTATATTATTATTATTATTATTATTATTATTATTATTATTATTATTATTATTATTATTATTATTATTATTATTATTATTATTATTATATTATTATTATTATTATTATTATTATTATTATTATTATTTATTATTATTATTATTATTATTATTATTATTATTATTATTATTATTATTATTATTATTATTATTATTATTATTATTATTATTATTATTATTATTATTATTATTATTATTATTATTATTATTATTATTATTATTATTATTATTATTATTATTATTATTATTATTATTATTATTATTATTATTATTATTATTATTATTATTATTATTATTATTATTATTATTATTATTATTTATTATTATTATTATTATTATTATTATTATTATTATTATTATTATTATTATTATTATTATTATTATTATTATTATTATTATTATTATTATTATTATTATTATTATTATTATTATTATTATTATTATTATTATTATTATTATTATTATTATTATTATTATTATTATTATTATTATTATTATTATTATTATTATTATTATTATTATTATTATTATTATTATTATTATTATTATTAATTATTATTTATTATTATTATTATTATTATTATTATTATTATTATTATTATTATTATTATTATTATTATTATTATTATTATTATTATTATTATTATTATTATTATTATTATTATTATTATTATTATTATTATTATTATTATTATTATTTATTATTATTATTATTATTATTATTATTATTATTATTATTATTATTATTATTATTATTATTATTATTATTATTATTATTATTATTATTATTATTATTATTATTATTATTATTATTATTATTATTATTATTATTATTATTATTATTATTATTATTATTATTATTATTATTATTATTATTATTATTATTATTATTATTATTATTATTATTATTATTATTATATTATTATTATTATTATTATTATTATTATTATTATATTATTATTATTATTATTATTATTATTATTATTATTATTATTATTATTATTATTATTATTATTATTATTATTATTATTATTATTATTATTATTATTATTATTATTATTATTATTATTATTATTATTATATTATTATTATTATTATTATTATTATTATTATTATTATTATTATTATTATTATTATTATTATTATTATTATTATTATTATTATTATTATTATTATTATTATTATTATTATTATTATTTTATTATTATTATTATTATTATTATTATTATTATTATTATTATTATTATTATTATTATTATTATTATTATTATTATTATTATTATTATTATTATTTATTATTATTATTATTATTATTATTATTATTATTATTATTATTATTATTATTATTATTATTATTATTATTATTATTATTATTATTATTATTATTATTATTATTATTATTTATTATTATTATTATTATTATTATTATTATTATTATTATTATTATTATTATTATTATTATTATTATTATTATTATTATTATTATTATTATTATTATTATTATTATTATTATTATTATTATTATTATTATTATTATTATTATTATTATTATTATTATTATTATTATTATTATTATTATTATTATTATTATTATTATTATTATTATTATTATTATTATTATTATTATTATTTATTATTATTATTATTATTATTATTATTATTATTATTATTTATTATTATTATTATTATTATTATTATTATTATTATTATTATTATTATTATTATTATTATTATTATTATTATTATTATTATTATTATTATTATTATTATTATTATTATTATTATTATTATTATTATTATTATTATTATTATTATTATTATTATTATTATTATTATTATTATTATTATTATTATTATTATTATTATTATTATTATTATTATTATTATTATTATTATTATTATTATTATTATTATTATTATTATTATTATTATTATTATTATTATTATTATTATTATTATTATTATTATTATTATTATTATTATTATTATTATTATTATTATTATTATTATTATTATTATTATTATTATTATTATTATATTATTATTATTATTATTATTATTATTATTATTATTATTATTATTATTATTATTATTATTATTATTATTATTATTATTATTATTATTATTATTATTATTATTTATTATTATTATTATTATTATTATTATTATTATTATTATTATTATTATTATTATTATTATTATTATTATTATTATTATTATTATTATTATTATTATTATTATTATTATTATATTATTATTATTATTATTATTATTATTATTATTATTATTATTATTATTATTATTATTATTATTATTATTATTATTATTATTATTATTATTATTATTATTATTATTATTATTATTATTATTATTATTATTATTATTATTATTATTATTATTATTATTATTATTATTATTATTATTATTATTATTTATTATTATTATTATTATTATTATTATTATTATTATTATTATTATTATTATTATTATTATTATTATTATTATTATTATTATTATTATTATTATTATTATTATTATTATTATTATTATTATTATTATTATTATATTATTATTATTATTATTATTATTATTATTATTATTATTATTATTATTATTATTATTATTATTATTATTATTATTATTATTATTATTATTATTATTATTATTATTATTATTATTATTATTATTATTATTATTATTATTATTATTATTATTATTATTATTATTATTATTATTATTATTATTATTATTATTATTATTATTATTTATTATTATATTATTATTATTATTATTATTATTATTATTATTATTATTATTATTATTTATTATTATTATTATTATTATTATTATTATTATTATTATTATTATTATTATTATTATTATTATTATTATTATTATTATTATTATTATTATTATTATTATTATTATTATTATTATTATTATTATTATTATTATTATTATTATTATTATTATTATTATTATTATTATTATTATTATTATATTATTATTATTATTATTATTATTATTATTATTATTATTATTATTTATTATTATTATTATTATTATTATTATTTATTATTATTATTATTATTATTATTATTATTATTATTATTATTATTATTATTATTATTATTATTATTATTATTATTATTATTATTATTATTATTATTATTATTATTATTATTATTATTATTATTATTATTATTATTATTATTATTATTATTATTATTATTATTATTATTATTATTATTATTATTATTATTATTATTATTATTATTATTATTAATCTCTTGCTCCTCAAAAGTTGTGTTCTCTTGAGAATATAGGGGTATTTATAGGCCTCAAGAGGATTCAAATTTGGGCTCCAAAATTTGAATTCTCTTGGAGTTCGATCTTTGGCGGTGCCACCGCCTTGTCGGGTTCGAAACCACGGTGTTGGGCGGTGTGGTGGCGGTGGCGGTTGATTCGACCCGGCGGTCTTTGAGGCGGTGTGTGGTGGTGGGTCATTCCGGTTTTCGACGACGACAGCGGTCGGGCGGCGGTGTATTGATGGTCGCTTGTTGATTTCGACCACGGCGGTCGGGCGGTGTGACAAGCGATGGCACCGCCTATCGATTCGACCGCCCGATGTTGAGGCGGTGCCATCGCCATCGCCCGGGTTGATGCACGCTTAAGCTAGCTCGAGACCTTTGGCGGTGCCACCACCTACAATGTTTTCAGCCCACTAGTTGGGCTTCAATCTTGGCCCAAACTAGTAGAACTTCGGGCCCCAATGGGCCCTTGGGTTATAGGAGTAATACCTAATCCTAACCCTAATTAACATGCTAACTATGAATTTAAAGACATTTTATAAGCTATTACAAAGTCCATAAGTCAAGACTTCTTAGGCGAGCTTCGTGAAAACTTTGATCGGTCTTCCGATAAACTCTGAAACCATTCGACGGACTCTAGCAAGCTCTTAAACTTCACGATTTGATCTTGGCAAGTTCAATGAGCTTCTTGACAAGTTAATCGATCTCTCTACGAGCTCTGCGAACTTACCACGAACCTTTCGGTGAGCTTCCAAAAAACCTTTAAGAAGCTCCTACTCATTCTCGGCTAGTTCCGCAGACATTCCGATGATGAACCGGACTTAGGTCGAACTCTCGAACTCTCGAACTCCCCAATGAATCCTTCCCTTGACTCGCACTTTGTTTCACTTTATGTCTTTCTCATTATTGTAGTTAATCCTGCACACACAAACTGAAACTCTACTCCGATCTAGACAATTATTACAACGCGAATCGACATTCTGTTGCCCGGCACGTCATTGGTTGGCGCTTCGTCCGATTCTACAGCGCATCGTCCTCTCTTGCGGCTTGTTGTCCAATCGGCGGTTGACCTCCGCAACCCCGATATCCTTGGCGCAATTCCGCTCTCCTTAGCCCGATGTGTCGATGTCCAAGAAGCCGCCGTCAATATCCTAACGTGATCTCCTCCGGCGCAACGTCAATTCCTCCTGCGTTAATTGTCTAATCCTGATCGAGTAGACCTGCATCACTCAAAATGCAGTTTAAATTATAAACACATATCAAGTGGTTTCATCATCAAAATACGAGATTCAACAATTTCCCCCTTTTTTATGATGACAACCACTTGATGACGGAGTTAACCTTAACTCCCATAGTTTAAACAAACTCCCCCTATCAATATGCCATATTGATAGAACCTTGAATTCAAGCAGAATTCAAGTCATTGCAATATTCATCATGAATACTTGCAACACATCATCATGAACATATGTATAAAACTTATGCATCACATGTTATGTCATCAACATACTTCTCCCCCTTTGTCATCAACAAAAATGAGAAGTACCACAATTCTTTGTGTTGGTAATATAAGTTCAACTCATTGCATGAAAAACATAATATTAAGTTTTATCATCATGTAGTTTTGAAGCTAGAAAATTTAGCAAGTAATGCATCATGCTTAGGACATTCAAGCTATCAAGTTTTAGATATACAAGTTTTACAGCATACAAGATAGCACTTTTGGTAAAGTTCAAGATAGTAAGTTCTACATCATGCAAGCTAGCAATATTGAGATGTTCAAGAAAGCAACTCTTGCTTCTTGAAATATGCAAATTTGTCAAGTTTTGCTAGATGTGCAAGTTAGCATTTTTGCCTCTTAAGATAGGCAAGATAGCACATTTGCTTCTTTTGAGATAGCAACTTTTTGCTTCTCTTTAGACTACAAGCTAGCAATTTTTACGATATGTAAGTTTCACAATATACAAGCTAGCAAAAATTTCGAAAGCAAATGTAAGATAGCTTTCTTATGTAAACTCATAATTCTTGCTTCCTATTGCAATGTGCAAGTTGTAAGTTTTGCTTCTTGAGATAGGCAATATAGCACTTTTGCAATTTTTGTTTCTTAAGATAGGCAAGCTTGTGATGTTCAAAATAACAAGCTCTTTCTTCTAGAAGTGTCATTTTTGCTTTCTTTGCAAAGTGTAAGCTAGCAAAATGTTTGAAAAAGTGATCAAGTTTTGCAACATACAAGCTAGCAAAAATGCCAAACTAGCAAGAGATAATATTTTACATGAGGCAAGCAAACAATTTGGCATATGTTACATTTGCATCTTCTCTTTTGAGAAGTGTAATTTTTTGCTTTCATCTTGAATTGTGCAAGCTAGTTAGTTTGCCTCTCTTCATGATGTCCACGCTATAAATTCTTGCTCCCCCTTTGTCATTGTCAAAAAGAAGGGTAGACCCTTATATCAATTTTCATATTATGACAAAAGTAAGTATCATTCTTATTTGAGTATCATTATATATTCAAATTAAAATATACACAATTTCAATAACCTTATTTTTCATGCACGATACCGAAAAATAAATCAATCATCATTAATAAGCATATCATACATGATACTCAAACATTAATTTTTTTAAGTATTTATCAACATGTTGATCATGATACCAAACACTCATCATTTAAAGCATTCATGATACACATCATATGCAATAAATACATCATGTACATCATTATCATAAGTATTGCATACATCATTTTAACTTTATGAATATTTCATCATTGCATGCATTATACCAAAACATTTCAAGCCATGGAAGCCATAAATACAAAGAAATCATGTCATGAAGGATAAAATCATTTGAATACCAAAAGACATGATTTATATAGTAAATATCTTCTTTAAATAAAATATCAAGAAAAATCATAGGAGTACAAAGAAGATATCTTGTTTTAAAAGAAAAATCAAGTAATAACTCCAAGAACTCACAAGAAAAAATCATGATTCATTTAGAAAACCTCCTCTCAAGAGAATATCAAGTAAAATCGTAGAAGATCGATTAGTGAGAAATTTTGATTTATAATAAAATCTCATGTATCGAATGTCGAGAAATCAAAATGATGATTTATATAAAAAATATCACAAGTTATATTCAAGAGAAAAATCATCATTCTTTTTCAACTTATTCAATTTGTCACATCAATATTTCTTAGATATGCATGATACTAAAACATGGTTTTAAATCTTTAACATATAACATGCATAAATTGAAAGGAGAAGGGAATAATTCAAACGTACAAAGATTTCAACCATCTCATAAACAAATGTAAGACCAAGTCTTGAATCCAAAATTCCATGAATCAAAATGATCATCAAAGGTAATCTCATGTTATTCCAAGAAATCAATATCATGATTTTGATAAAACTCATTTCAAATTTAAATCATCAAAATCATCAAAATATCAACATTACTTTCAAGAGATTCAAAATGGTATACATAGATTTATCATAATAAACATCAAGATCAATAGGATAGAGAAAAATAATTTTTCAAGGAAAAAATATTTTCCTCTTTTTAGTTGTTTCAATTCATATGATTTTATTTCACTTATACCAAATAAAAACATGTATAATGTTTAAAACCGAAAGTGTAAGATTTATTACAACAAAGATTAATAAGGCACTTTCATTATGGTAAAAATCAATAATCCATAAATCACAAGATTCATATGCGTAATTTTAAAATTTATTAAGCATGATCATTATGCATGACACTAAAACATGATTTCAAAATGTTTAATATTTTCATTACATCATTATGCAATGGTTTCATTGAACATAATTTTGAATGATTCTTATAGATAACTAAAACTTCTTTAGTTTTAATTTATGTGATTGACTTTATATTAGCATGCTCAAGTTTTGTTCTTATGTCAAAAACATACATCATGTTTGAAAACCAAAGACAAGGTTTAAAAAAAAAAATATCATCAAGCCTTCCATATAAAAACCATGCATCATCATTGAAAGTTAATATGGAAATCATCAAAATACACATTCTTGCTTCTCAAGCATATATATATGATTATTTAAATCTAACATTTTATTCTATTAACATAAAACATACAATTTTCAAGAAAAATAATTATTCAAAAGAAAAGAGAAAATACATCATGGAAAACATCAAATAATTTCAAAATAATTCAAGAGAGTTGAGTTACTTACCTTGTAGTCGAAGCCCGTTAAAGCCCAATTCTCCATTTCACCTTTGGAAGTTCTTGATTCATCCTTGGTTGCCTTCCTCTTCTTTGGCTTCTCCCTCCGTTCAAGTTCATTGTTTATTTTAGATTTTTGTTTAATAAACTTATTAAGATTTAGTGTTCGAAGTTCTAGTTCATCATTGTCCTTATCACTTGAGTCATTGCTCAAGTGGTATTCATTTATCCGGGGTTCCAAATCCTTCCTGTTCTTTGGAAGGTGATTTTGTTCATCATGTGCATTGTGCACCATTTCATATGTCATCAACAAACCAATTAGTTCTTCAAGTGAAAAAATATTTAAATCTTTTGTTTCTTGTATTACGGTTATTTTAGAATCCCATCGTTTTGGAAGGGATCTTAAGATCTTGCTTACGAGATCAAAATTCGAAAAAGATTTACCAAGAACTCTTAGATTATTGACGACATTCGTGAAACGGGTGTACATGTCGCCTATAGTCTCGCTTGGTTGCATTTGAAAAAGCTCAAAATCATGCAATAAAATGTTAACTTTCGAGTCTTTGACTCTACTAGTTCCCTCGTGCGTGATTTCAAGTGTTCGCCAAATATCGAAAGTCGTTTCGCACGTAGAAATCCGATTAAACTCATTTTTGTCTAAAGCGCAAAATAAGGCATTCATAGCCTTTGCGTTTAAAGAAAATATTTCTTCTCCAAATCCGACCATTCATTCATCGGTTTAGAGGAAAGTTGAAAACCATTTTCAACAATATTTCATATATC
>LS990921.1:28350399-28400399 GCA_900464855.2 Musa schizocarpa
TTGTTGGCGGCATGCGTAACACCTCTCACACAGCTTCTCAGTGGTTTGCTTTCACCCTCATTGCAACTTCTTTCTTTTAGCAGCTCTTTCTTCGACATCTCCACTAAATTGCTTTGTTGTAGAATGGGGGTTAAATCAAAAGACTAGCGAGTTAGCACCATAAACAACCTCAAAGGAAGTTCTTATTATGATAGATAGAACGATTGTGAAACAAACTCAATTTGTGGAAGAATGAGGATCTCATTACTTAATATTCTTACCAACATGGCTTCCTAAGCAAATTTCCCAAGCCATTCATTACCTCGTTACCCCATCGGTTTGTGGATGATCTGTTGCTGAAGTCAAAGAACCTTGACTTCCTCCGAAAGTTCCTCAAAATGACTATAGATTTTGAATTTCGATCCCGGATACCATAGTTCTTGGAATGCAATGCAATTTAACAAATCACTAAGAGAAATACAAATCGACAATATATGGGATGCATCGTTCGATTTATTGCAAGGAGGATGAAAGTGGACATTTTTGAAAATCTGTCAACAACAATCATGATAGAATCCTTGTTCCTTTGGTTCTTAGCAATCCAAAGCGAAATCAAGACTCACTTTCCTCCGTGGGCATTTGGCATAGGCAATGGAGTGTCTGATCTAAATTTGGCTTCTTGTTTTTGCCAAATGACACTCACGACTTATTAGCACATGTCTTTCCCATCTCTAAACATCTTAGGCCAATAGAAGTTTGATTGAATAGAGCTAAAGTCTTATCTCTCACCAGAAATGTCGAGAAACACCACCATGAGCTTCATTTAAATTAATTACTCTCAAAGGAGACAAGATGTTGGAACACATAAAACGTGGCTTTCGAAAATGAAAACCATCGAGGATATAAAATTGTTGAAAGGAACATGATTTGTAATTACGCCATATTGAGCCAAAATCATTCTCGTGAGATCTTTGAACTTCAAATCCAACAACTTTGACTTCCATTCTGGGATAATAAAGAATGTTTTACTTCGATCGTCAGTAACCACATTTTGAATTTACCCAGTTGTGCCAATTATGAGTTATAAGATTACAAAAAACTCTACTAAGTTGCATGCCTCTTGTTTAGCTTGTGTTGGTGATTTATGAACTTTAATGCCGTGATCTGAATATACTTCTAAATTGCTTAGCAAGAGAAATCTTGACTCCAATGAGATAAAACTCAATATATGGCATAGAACTCTTTGCTCATGGGTAGAATATTTCGCCTTCTTTATCATTATTTCTCATACAAAAAATGCAATCAACTTCAGCGTCTTGACTCGAAACAACACCAATTCCGTTAAATGCATCACATTCAATCTCGAACATTGTCAAAATTTGGTAGAACTAAGATAGACTTAGGTCCTTTCTTTTTAAAGCTCAAAGCATCATTGGCCTCATTGTGACTTGAATTTATCATATTTCAAACATTAGGTGATTTGAGCGTGATAGAACTGAAATTCTTGATGAATCATGCAGTAAAAAGAAGTTAAACCATGGAAACTCCTCACATCATGCAATGGCCGGGTGTTAGCCAAAGCTGAGAATAACTTACCTTGCTTTGATCCATCATGATTCCATCTTTTGAAACAACCTTGAAAACCACAACATTAGATTTAAAGAAATCACCGCCGTTAAATTAAGCGTAAGAAGCTTTTGTTGCCTCCAAAATAAGAAAGATTTCTTTCAAATGATTCATATGCTCCCTCTTAGAAATCTTGTTATACACCAATATAATATCTATCATTGGTAAACTACAACAAATATTCGATGTATGGCTTAAGTATGTGATTCGCAAATCTCGTAGAAAGTGCTAGGAGGCATTAGATAGCCCAAATGACGCAACCAACCATTCATATAAGTCTTCTCCCCAGTTTAAATGTTGTTTTCCTCATCTCACTGGCCTCATTCTTATTTGGTGATAGCCACTCCTCAAGAATCAAATTTAGAAAAATATAAGCACCATAATTGATCAAGTATATCGATCAAACGGAATAGGGAAAAGATAATCCATTGTGATTTTGGTTGATGATGCATTTGTCAGCGCACGTTAAAGAACCATCCTTCTTAGGCACCAACAAATGGGAGCTGTATAAGGACTCATACTCTCCGAATTAACCCTTTTTCACCAATTCATCCTTGCCTTTGAAGTTCTTCATGCTCCTTAGGACTCGTTTTGTCTGTGTGCCTTATTGGGTAGAACGGCCCGAATAAGATCGATGTAATGTTGATATGTCTCAAGGTGGAAGGCCATCGGAATCTCTTAGGTATAACATCTTCAAAAATTCCTCTAAGTTTGTTGCATGATTTCCGGTGTCTCCTTCGTTGTTAGTTCTCCTTTACTACCATTAGGGCCAAAAACATGACCACCTTATCTAATTCACATTTTTGCATTCACCCGTAAAGCAGCCAAAGCACTAACTTCCTTCTTTGGTGCGATTTCGGAAAGTTATAATAGAGCTAGATAATCTTCTTTTAATTCACCTAAAAGAATAAGTATGTTTATAATCATCACCCATATGTCGTAGTGCCAAGGTCTTCCAACAACAAATGACAAACTATCGAAGAACAACATCCACACCGCCGTAAAGTCTTTATAATACTTGCCGATAGAAAATGAAACTAAGCATCTTTTGTTACCTTGATGTCATTTCCTTTTGCAACCAACATAATTGAGTATGGATGTGGATGAAGTTGTGTCAACCCGAATACGCACCATCCAAAAACCACGTTCTAAAACTACAGCTATCGATGATCACCAAGCACACCTTGCCAAGTGAAGTTGCATTTTTTATTGGCAACCACGTTTTAACATAACTTTTCATCATCACCCGTAAGACCTTCGCGAAAACTCACGTTGCAATACAATGAACAAACCATGATGGGCGTAAGTAACCTCTTCTCATCTTAAATCATATTTTTGGTTAGGTAAAACCGACGTTGTTCTCCTCCATCACTATGATCTTTAGCAGTTTCTGATCCTCCTGTTGGGCGATACGAGCCAATATGCTTGAAACCATGACTGTTGAAGCATTTTGACCACTTAGAGGTAGAAGGAATTAGGCGTTTTTTCGCATGATGGAATTCTTCCTTTTCTTCACGCCGATATCACCTTGTTTTGGGCCCGTTGGAAGCTTTGGAACTTTCTCCTTTGTTATAAGCCTTCTTTTGGCGTGTCTGAGAGAACTCTTTTTCAAAACTTATGATGTTGTTTTCGACTTTTAATGTCGACTTGCTGCATCATTTTAAAGACCAATATGGGCTGCCGGTTGAATAATTTTAGCAACATATAGGACCTCTAAGAATCTTCTGATGGTTTTCTCTTACAGTTCTGAGCTCTCCTTTAACGATAGGATTGCAATTCTGCAATATACTCTTCCACACTAAGATCTTTTTTGTTTGGAAATCCATGGGTGCAGAAGATCTTAGATAATTAATCGATGCAAATATTTTCTCTTAAATCTCTATTTTTCGTTTTTCCGTATCACGATCTTACTCTTCCCCCTCCACGTTCTCTTTTGTTTCTTCGTATTTTCTCACGAAAAGATGCATTAGTCTAAGTTTAGTGCCACTGGGATTTTGACCTTCTTTTGTTCGATGGTTGTGAAAATAAAAAATTCTTTCTATATTAAGCCCGATAAATAAAGTCATCGAGCATTTATTTTACCTTAAACTGGAATCTCCAATGCAGGAGTTTATATTTATTACTTGCTCGATCTTGGACTCTCTTCTTGTCCAGACATCTTCTCGACTCCTTGGGAAGGTGTATCTTCATCGAAGTATATTCGTGGACATTATTTTCGTCTTTGGTTTTGTCTACTTTGAAGTTCTTGATTATTTCATTAACTTCTTGTAGACTCTGTAACAATCTTAAGTAGGCTACTGACCGATAACTTCAACATCATCTTATTGCATTCATCTTATTCATCAACTATATCTTTCGATTTCAGCGTTGCCATGATCTGTACTTTAGCTGGAAATCGGGAGAATTAAAATGCAGAATGGATTCCGAAGGCGGTAGCGGTTTCTCGGATAGAAAATGTCACGATGAATAGAAACCGAACTCTTGAAAAGAAAAATCGCGTGATATACGGGTTGTGACTAACAGACAGTGTTTGAATGAAAAAGACACTAACTCACGATAAAACTTAAAGAAGATGAAAAATAGTTCACCGCAAAGTTAAAATCTGGGGATACGAAATTCACCACCCCGAAGTTATAAGCGAGGATCTAAGCAATCGAAAGACTCTGCAGCTCGATGACATCCAAAGAGATCTGAGTTTAAAGGGGAGTTCTCGAGAGAACACGCGAGATATTATCGATTTCTAAAGTTCTTTCTAAGTCCTAAATACCCGAAATAAATCTTAGTGTAAACAACCACAGCCGTGCGTAGGGTTCGAAATTAAGTGTTTACATCGCTAACCAGCTCGCTTTAATGCATTTCCTTGGTCATAAAGACGTATTCCGCAGTACTTCTTCCAACTACTTGTCGTCCTTTGTCATGAAGAAAAGCACCTTGAGAGCAACTTTACAACAATGCCATATGCTCGAGCAAAACCTGATATTCTCCCGTACGGTAATCTGTTGCTAATTTCATGCCGTATACATCAGACCTTCTTTCACTGGTTATTTTAGACCTGAATTAAATTGAGTCACCTGAGAACAAATTCATGTAACCCAGTTGCCGTATAGAGTCTGTCTATAGTGTGCTTGTTCTTTATTCTGGAATTTACACAGCAACAATCCAAAATTACAAAGGGAGACCAAAGCTTATTTTGCTGTTCTAGATGAAAAATGAAAAATGACATATGATGAATAAAAAACATGCAGACATAACTGTGCTGGTAAAAATGAATATGCAGACACAACTGTCATCAACATAAGAGTGTGAAAAAAAAAACAAATGGTATTCTTTGCTCAATTAGTCAAGAGATTCCTGAACAGAGCAAAGATTTTTTCTAGATATTAAATGATGAACCTGCTTTTTCTGAATGGGTGTTTTGATTTATTTAGCTGGTAACAATTTTGAACTTCACTAAATGATGCTTCAATAAACAGATCCTTAGTCCCCTCTTCGGTAAAATATAAGCACCATGTAATCGGTTTGACAACGCTGAAAATTACAGTATTGACTTCTTATAATCATACCTCTGGTTAATTAAAGTCATAGTCTAGAACTTTTGGGTTGACGCTGCAGTTTATCCTCGGAATAGTGGGTTTACAGACTTCCAATCAGCTTCTTAAGCTCAAGCATTATTGACAAGAACTGATTTGTTCCCATGCTTAGAAAGTTGCTCATTTCCCTGAAAATCCAAGCGTCAGGCATGGAAAAGCAACAAACTATGACAAAAGGGCAACACTAACAGATATAAATTAACAAAACCGCAAACCTGAAATTCTCCAAGGTTAAAAGTTGTGTGATTTCCTTAAATAATTCCTCGTTGAGGCAGGAGGCCAGAACCAACCTAAATCCTTCACCAAAAGGTTTTAACTGCTTTAACCGGTCGCCTCTGTAGCCAAAAGCAACAGCTTTCAAGCTACACTCCAAAACAAACAAGCAAAAATTAAAAGAAACCAGCCTACTTGTCCAATGTACAGATACTTCTGCTTCCGGATTCAAAAATATCTTCATGGGTACCGGTTGTCATCAACCTTGGTAAAATGAAGGCGCTCAACGTTATCCCATTTATTCACCTCATCCTCAAAATACTTCGTATTGATAAATAGAGTCCTGCTCAAACCTGAGTTTAAGCCCATAAAATAAATTGCAAAAGTCACAAGATAGATAAGAGAAAAAGATAAATATAAACCAGTGATCAACCAAAAATAAGTTTAACTTGAGGAAACCAACTTGTGAACTGTTTCTTTAAACTTCTCCTCATCGAGGAACTGCAATATCAAGAAACACCAGCTCTGCAAGAGATGACGTCGTCTTACGCCGTCTCACACCTCGAAACCCTAAATCCCATTAAAGAAAGGAAACATATATAGCAAATAAAATAATAGATATTCCCGTGGATATCACGAAATTGAATAAAAGATCAATCTTGGAGCACAGCTCACAAACAAAACAAAAAGGATCCAAAATGGGGCCCATCGATGAAACCAAAGAAGTTTTCCCAAACGAAAACCAGAGACGCCTGCATGCAGCCGCCAAAATACCTTCTATGGATTCGAACAAAATCTAGATGGAAACAACGGAATAAAAGAACGCCACAAGCTTAGGGTTCGACAGATCGACAAAGGCAAGAACAACTTTAAAGAGCGTAAATCGAAAAGAAAAGGAAAGCAACTGGGAAAAAATAAGGTGGGCAGGGGAAAAAGGGCCAAAACTAAGTCTTTTGCAGCTCCTCCAACGAAAAGGAGATCTGCGCAATAGTCAAGCTCACCTTCAAGAAGAAGAGACAGGGAGATGACGACGACCTTAAGGCGATCGGAGGAGGAAGCGAGGACCAGAACCATCAATTTAGATGAAATACGAAATCGAAAAGGAAAGCTGGAACAGAAACAGAAGAAGAATGTGACCCGGTTGCGACACGGATGGAAGAAGGTCGATTTGCCAGAGCAATGAACCAAATCGCGGAGGTTGAACTGCTTCTCCAGGATAAGTAAGTTGTATCAATGAGAACCTGTTCCGCACATATGGCTAAATGAGCCATGCATAGAGGTCCCACTGCTTCCGAGGCGACGACAGGATCTGGCGATATTGAACGCGGTGGAATTCGCGGGTTATGATCAATCGTGATCGGATAATTATATTTCAAATAGGAGCTGTTCTTCCGGGACAGAGAGAATGACGCGTTCGACCGACGAGGTGTCGGTGATCGTCACGAAGAAGACCCGCGGCGGCGTCGACAACCCGGTCCCCTCCCGCCACCAAACGGCATTGGGAGATTTGCTCGGCAGCCCGTTTTCAACTCCCCTCGGCGGCTGCTTCCCCTCCCCGCCGCCCATACATCCAGCGTTGGGGCAGCACCCTCAGGTAGTTTCTCGCGGCGCTCAGAGCTCAACGTCAAGCGCGCCACGCCGAGCCGAATTCGCGCACGCATCCCTGAGCTCTCCGGCGCTGCGTGCTCTGGGGCGACGCTGGCAGTTCATCTCCTTCGCTGCCAGTGTCAAGACTCCTCTCCGCTGCAGGCTCCTGGATCTTTCACAGAAGTATCTCAGAAAGACGCACAACATGAGCATCAAGTAGGATCGAAATTTATCATGCTGGCGATGCAGCTGAAAATACGGCAAGGAATCGTCCAGAGATTGTAAACTTCCAATGACAGCAAAAACATGGCGACTTCGAACACCACATCCCACTTTCTTATGCAGGAATACAGCTGACACCTGCGGCTTGGCGCAGTTCTTTGCTGCAACCAGCACGACCCGAAGTCCCATGATGCCTCTTTCCAACGCTGAACTGGCAAGCATCGCTCTCGTCGCTGCAAGGCCCTCAGGAACTCCTCTGGGCTCTTAAGTTCCCATCGCGGTTTTGTGTGTCGAAGATGAAGATGACATCCACCATGTTTCAGATCAAAGATGCCGCAGACCTATGTCGATGCAAAATCCATATTTAGACAACTTTCGTCGGCACAAAAATAAAACATTAGATTGGTGCGTATCATATGACAGCAACAATGCTTGTCACGCGATTGATGATCTTTTGAAATAGTCAATGGTAGTCAGATACGCCGTATGCAATGATTGGCAAAGAAAACCTTCCAGATGATCGAGCAAAGCAAAAACGATGGTGAGTCAGTCCTGACTGTCTATATACCAACAGGGTTGGTGAACTCTGAACCGAGTACATTTTATGTTTCAGTTGCATTAAATTTCGTTGCGCTTCACGGAAGTTATTTTAATACTGGTAGTACACATATTTTTTATTGGCCAACTTTTTAGAATTTCTATGAAGAAAAGAAATGCAAAGCTAAAAAACCAGCGGTAATACAAGCAGTCATATGAATGTTTCCAACCTAGAATATCATCAGTAGCTACAAGTCTGAAGTAATATTTGTTGCCAAGAGGATGAGAAAGAAAGGTCATAATTTGTCCATGGACGACAGACTATATAAAAGATACAAACACAAAGAGAATAGTTGATCTTACGGTCAGCTCTCGTATGGAGATCGCTTTTGTCAACGAGCCATTCATTTTCCCATAACTTCAAAGAATACCTTTAAGTCATGGGTCTGTCTTAGGCCTTGGTCTGCAAAGCTTTCTGGAGTTACAGAATTAAAAATTCAGTCGAGATTGATTGCTCTAAAAGTAAGAAGAAAGAACTCTTACTTCAAGGTGAAGTGCAAATCTCAGCGAAGGGCTATCGTCAATTCGTCCACTGGTAACTTACATCTACGCTGATTCGTGTCTGAAGCAACCATTGACAAGTGAAATCTGGCAGAAATTGTTCCTCTTGACTTTAAATCATAAGCCAGAGAACTCAATACAATCTATTTGCGGCAAAGGATACGAGACAGCAATGGAAGTTATACCAACAATTGAAGAAAAACATTGATCAAGAAATAGTAGCAGTTAAGCATATAGCAACAAAATACATACTGAATTTATGTAGCAAAGAAGGAAAATGTCAAGATAATTTTTAAAGGCATTTCACCAGTAAACCAAATGCATCTTCTGCTGGACAAACAAAATCATGCTACAAATACTACAATTGCAATGATTATTTAAGTAAAAACTGGAATAAATAGACCAAGGATGCAGAGAACTGATAGTGCAAACAGTCTTGTGATTTGCCCATAAAACAGTAAATACTGAACAAAGGAATTAATTTATTCCAGTTCAATACAGAATCAATTTCACTGGTTTTTTGTGGTTATGAAGTCAAATAAATTCTTATCACCGAGATTAAAGATTCTCAATTTTAAAATTAATATAACTGTTGAACCGGACCAACCAATCTGCACACAGCTCTTAATCAATGACAAAAAAGAATTTCCAGGAATCAAAATCTTTAAGATGTTAGACATTCAAATTTTCCCATCCTACTTTCATTGGCATTGCAAATAGAGTTACATTTTGTTTTATTAATAATATCGATATATGAATTATTTCTCAAGAAACGTTTGGAGGAATACGGTTCATCATTTAATGGGAGACTAGAAGGCTTTGGACTGAGAAACCTTCGAAACTAGTCCATTTTGTTGTTATTCATGACATGCGGATGTCTATGCCTTCTATGAAAAATAACTTCAGTAGAGGGAAAAAGCAATAGAATAAAGCTAAGAAAATGTTGCAAAGTACCCATTAAACTTACTTTATAAATTTGTAATATTTTCAATCATATAAAATGGGAAACACTTCACAGAAGATCACGGATCTGAGTTCTATTAAAGAAATGCTGGTATCCTCCCAGAAAACAGATGTCGATGGTCAGTGCAACAAATCTTCTTGCTAAGAGGTAAAGAGACAAACTGGAAATGCCTTGAAATCTGGTTCAGCTACTGGTTTAAGTGGCCTATTATAATTGATGCAGGAGAATTAACTAGAGAGAGAACTCCTGGTCCATCTATTAATCCTGCTTCCACTGCTGTGACCTGCTGTAAATACCATCTCCAAAATTTCTTTGTTATCTTCAGAGTGATGTAGATTCAGACTTTAAAAGGTAATTCAATACATTGTTAAAATCATTCTGGGATCATGGTTGGCGTTCAATGAGACTGGTCATGTCAATGACTCAACATATCAGGACTTAGTTTGGACTAAGTACATCTGAGGCAAAACTTTGAAATAAAAAGCAGGTAAAATTTGCTGGAATATGAAGCCAGGGGCAGGGACCAGCTTCAAGTTTATATAAAATTAGAACAATCTTGCAATACTTGATCCAGCCATTTCAACCTAGTTCCAGCCCAAATTTCTTGTGACCAAACCTTCCACTTAGACCATGGAGTTGGCCTGGGACCTTACAACAACAAAAACAAGGGTGCCAAATTCATAAGTAATTGTTCCAGGACTAGGTGTTGTATATGCAGAATTCAAATTAGATAATTACAATTGTACACACATTAATCTACAGTTACACACACATTTTATGATGGCAGGAATCAACACAAGGCTTCAGCAGATAAAATGTTTCAAAACCAGCTGATTAACTGGAGCTTACACTCCAAGCTTCCTTCAGATAAAACTAGGTTAATGAATTCTCTGCTGTATCTGTTGTGAGAAATTCAGTTGAAGATGTTTAAGTGAACAACCCTGGTATGTCTTAAATCAGATCCCAACTCAACTGTTTATTTGCATGAATTGCATTTTTATTTGTCATTAATAATTCTGGTAGTGCCTGGCATATGGGAAGTTATTTTTCCATATCCTTGAAGAAGACTCAAAATTGAATTAACATGGACAATGTTACTTTAAAGGACTAACTATAAAATAATTGGCATTTCTAATTCTTTACCACCTCCATTGCTCCTTTTGGGTGCTTTGCTGTAGGTTGTGGGATGTGATGTCAAAGCAAACACCATGAGAGTGATGGATCAAAATCCACAAATAGGTTATGTAAAAAAGAAGACATATCAAAGTCAAAAGCCTTTTTAGCATAATGGCAGTTACTTTGCAAAAACTTTGCAGCAACAGATGCAAATATTGTAAACTGTATGAGAAAATTATGCTAATCAGGTGATACCTTGGTATTCTCTGTCAGCTTTGGGAACTAGACCTACAACTATAGATGTGATAGAGACAAAACGAATTAATTTTACAAAACAAAGAAAGTCAATACAACCATTTTGATGTTTATTTCCAACTTATAGCAATACAAATACAGGCAACAAAATATTATACAGGTAAGAAATATTATTACACCACACTCGTTAGTTTAAGAGAGCTGTATCATTCAGATGTTATGCATTGAAAGAGCTAGTTAATTAAAATGATTTCTCAACAAACAATAAGCAATTGACAGAAAAAATTGGGAATGAACATAAATTAATTTCTGACAAACTAAATATAAGAACTTTCCAGGCGGGCGATGCTTACAAAGTGTCAGTTATTGTATTTTAAATCAATGAGAGAAAAATTGGGTGCCTCATCGTGCAAGTCCCCAAATTGAACCGAAACTTATCAAAGTTTGGAACATCCTTTTTCCCGTCTTTTTTACTTAAAGAAGTACTCAATAGTTCATTCTCTAATACGAGCCATAACTTTTGAACCAATCGTGATCATTATTATGAGAAGCCCTTGTCTGCGTTATAAGGCATTAATCCCATCACTGCCCAGAACTCTTCTCTTTCTATCTCTGAAAAAAGATGCAATTGAGTGTCTAGAACTCACAGAATAAAGCCAGTACCATGATTGTTGGTTAAGTTTCCTTTTTATAAATCAATAATTATTAATTGAGGATTGTATAGCTCCACTTCAAAAGGGAAACCATCTAGAGAACAAGTAGATTAACTGCATGTAAATGGTCTAAAATTTAAGATAGACAACCAGAAGTTGATTAGGGGATTATATGTTGGAAATCCTAGAGCGACGGCATCTCTTGGCGGAAGGAACAGAAAAACAAAATCCCCGTTCCCCGAAGATGTTTGTAAAATTAGATGCTTGCGAAGATTGATGCATAAAATCCATGGCTTGTGAAGCTGGTATAGAGTAAATTGTAATTTTTAGGAGATGTTCTCCATCCATTTTTCTTAGGATCGCCAGGAGGGGTGAAGGAGGTCAAAGTCACCTCCTCTGGGGTGATCCACCACCGGCGGGGTTCGCGGCAGCTCCTGAAAACTCAGGAGACCTATAGAAGTGGAGATGGAGAGGAGAGCAAGGGAAAAAGGCAAGCAAAAGCTCTCAGCAATGGGACTCTTGAATCCCTCATGTTGCCAGAGGGTCCTGGCCAAAGCCTAATGGGTCCTCCCTGACCGTTATTGGGATGCATCCAAAATAAGACCAGGGGAGCTCCGTCCGGATATCTAAATATCGAGCCACTGTTCATCATGATCATCTATCCATATAGTGTGGCTGACCCTCTAGAGCCCAATCTCCAGTGGTGAGTAAATTACCTGTCGAGAACTCCCTTCTAGCTTCAGTGGGTGTTATCTACGTAATAAAATTCTCGACTTCTGGGGCGTACCTAGGCCACTACAGTCAGAGACAATCTGGGGAATCAATCATTGGACACATGCATCCTCTGATTATCGTGTACACATAGTCCTAAATCCGTCTAATATACAGAGGCAGTATAACTCGAGCATGGGTGTTTAATGGGGATAGCGCGGTTTCTTCTCAAGTCTAAACTCTGTCGGATTCTCGGGAGAACTCTTTCTCTCTAAACCGAACTGATACAGCTGAGAGTTTGTCACGAGCAAAATTCATGGGACCTCTGTGATGGGATTGGATGATCCTCTATCATTCCTCCAACTAGCCCTCATTAAAGTCATTCATCCCGACCGACCAGCTAACACTAGATGCAGAGCTGACGTGAAACCCTCAAGTCACAGTATCGAAAATTGACACTCATCCATCCTTGCTATCTTCAAGTCTAAGGGCCAGATACACCAGGACTCTGAATATTTGTCTAATAAGTATAAATCAACCATCCGAGCATTAAGTAAAGTGGATCGATGATGAACTGTTCCTCTAATGAGCTTTTATCTGTATCCACAGAGTGTCCCTACCTATTGTTATCAGGGCAATGCATCCTATGTTATGGAGCCGTGCCTTTCGATACATCTAGAGTTATCTGATATCCTCTCAGAAGTAACCTATGACCCGGGATTATTTAGGATATGTGTTTAAAGGTGAAATAGATCCTTGTAAGTGATGCATTAAGCTGAGTAGATTCCATTACCTGAAATCAGAGGACATCTAATATATGTATGTTTAATACAATGGTGAAAGTGATATAAATATAATAGCAAAAAGATTCTATATTAA
Organism: Musa schizocarpa; assembly: GCA_900464855.2. Lineage (NCBI taxonomy): Eukaryota > Viridiplantae > Streptophyta > Magnoliopsida > Zingiberales > Musaceae > Musa > Musa schizocarpa. Next base: position 28,363,293 of record LS990921.1, read on the forward strand.
GTCACCGTTGGTACCATCACTCGTGATTGGCTTGTAGGCACCTATGACTACTTCTCTCCATGACATAGTACTCAAAAATGCAAATGGAATTTCTATGAAAATATGACTTAAAAAATAAATTTGAGGGCAGAGATGATAGCGACACTACCCAGTAAACTAAGATCACATTTTTGCAAACTATCTAGAGAAAGAAAAAATTACCTTCTCTCTTTATAGAATGACATGAAAAAGGTGGATTATTGAAACAATGAATCATCAATTCCATGGACGCTGACTAGTTATGAACAAAGAGTTGTCAAGTAAAATATTTATTAATTACGAAATAATTTGAAATTGAATCAATCTCATTTCATTAAAATGCTTTGTTGAATTAGTAATTCTTGAATGAAACCCCAACGTAGGAATCTTGGAATTTTGCGTGCCAGTCTTATAAATAAAAAGAAGTCTAATTGTACACTTTGGTTTTGAGTGATTGGAACAAAAGTTACTTTCAAATATGAAACAAGTGAAATTGTTTTGAAGGAAGCAGACCAATAGATTAAATTAAATTTTATAAGACTCTTCAGAGAATTAGTTGTGATTCGAGATGAGCCCATTCTACTACCGTGTCGCAGAAATATCTTCATTATTCATCATTAGGAAGTTGCAGTTTCATTGGATTAAAACAAAACGTAAACAAAGTACAACGAGGTATGCAATATTGTATGTAGTACGGGAGTTTATTTGCTACGTTATGAGCATGATAAACCTTATCTGCGTGCAATTATACGTTGATTATGCCGCTCGATATATATATATATATATATATATATATAAAAGGCGACGTCGGCGTGCTTCTCGAGCTAAATCGCCTTTCCTTCTCCCGTGGGGCTGACGTGCAGGAGTGGCGATAACATCACTCCGGTTATATATATATAAGGTTATATATATTTATATATATAAATATATATATTATTTATATATATATATATATATTTGGATGCAATGCAGTATGGTATTCGTGCCTTGATCAGTGGCGGACCGGTACATACAATGCTCTGGGACGGTGACCGAAATTATATGCCTTGGTTACAACTATATTTTTGTGAGAATCCATCCTTTAATAAAGAAATCATTATAGAAAAGGTTGGTTGTGTATTTCTGCCAATATTAACGCCCTAGGACAACAAGGGTCTCTTGACATCCACAATTTAGCCCAAAATGCAGCACAAAACATGGCCATGCCATCCTGGCAGTATCATTGCAATCAAGGTAGCAGCATGCATCGATATTATATATTTCAAAGCTGCTCTAAGGTATAAGCATGTTATACCAATGAAAGGGCGTTGATACACAACTTCATTTGGAAATAACAAAGAAGGTTGTTTCTTTTATCTTTCTTGAAAACCAGAAAAGGTTGGTTGTGACAAAAATATAAAATGGTATAAAGAAAAGACGAAAAAAAATATTGGTGCAAAGAAAGGCACAATAAATAATATAGATGAATAAAACCTACCCCGTTGTTGTCCAGATCAAACATTTTAAAGGCCACTGAAGCGATTCGAGATGCTAAGCAAGGTCACAAGGAGAATATATATCTGGCAGAAAGATAAAATGAAGGGTGAATCCAAAATGTTGTTTTATTGTGCTACTCTGAAACAGGTTGGAAGTCTTAGATGGAATAATAAGTGTAGTCCACCATTGTTGTTTTAAGATGGAATAATCCAGAATGCTGTTTGGAAAAGAACCAAATGTTATTTACTCTGGGAGGATATCAGTCCATCGTTGTTGAGTGGTAAAGCATAAGAATGTAGATGGAGCTAGCGCATGAATTCTCAGGATCATGTTCCCCTCTCAAATATCCGTCTCTAACAATGTCAGGAATCTGATGGAGAGGAAAAACAGGAACAACTGCTCTCCATCAAATCTGCAGGTCAACCATGCATGCTTCACTCCTTCTGGGTTCTTAGATGATGCAAAATACTCAAAATCTGCAACAAAAAAAAGGTAGCAATTAAACAATAATCCCATACTAGTGGATTGTATTGGATCAAAATATCAGAAAAATATGGTAATGTGGCATGGACAGCAACAAAGACAAACCCATACCATAGAGATTCAGAACAGAGAAAACAAAATGAAGAAAGAAATTTGAACATGGATAATTGAGTAAATCAACATGTATCAACAAACGCACCAAATATTTGCTTTTATACCTATATATGAAAGACAGTGTAGATATTTTAAAATGTACTTATTACGTATGTGTATATGGAGACCAACTTTATCACAAGAAGCAAAACCGATATGCATATGTTTCAGTTAGTACCAATTATGAATACATTTAAAGAATACCTTTTCGGGAGAACTTGGCAACCTTATCCGTTTCTCATATTTAAAACACCTTCTCGGTATGGATCTGCAAATTAACTGACAAATTATGTCTACCATCAAATATTGAAAAAATCGTACAAAACGGCTTCCTATCTCCTTTTTGTTATTGTGTATGTGTGCGGGCAGCAACACACAAGTTATCCCGAACTGCTGCTAATTCATTTTTATTCATGTTGTTGCAGTGCATATATTGATCCATGCAGCACTTGAAAATAACAAGGCAAATGAAGATCCCAAACAATAAAATGGCATTCAGAATGTATGAGTTCCTTCAAAACCCAGTCATTTCTGCAGCTATGTTGTTGACTCTGTCCAGTTAAGGTTAACCCAAACAATTTAAGTGGAAGTTACCATGCAGTATCATCAAGAGAAATTATCTGTACTTTGTACTAAATATGATTTTAACAACTCTGCTATGCATGAACTGGTTGTCTAACTCTTCTGTAAGAACTGAATGATAATAAAAGTAATATCCCACATACTCTTAAATTTCCTGTGAAACTTGGTCAATCAACTGCCCATGAAACTTTGCATATTATTCCTTGTGTGAAAGTACACATCCATCCTCGGGACCAAGAGATACAACTTTAATCTTAAAGCGAAGAAATCTAGTTTGAATAGACAAAACCACTATTTACTTCTGATCTCTCTTCTCTACAGAGTTGGACTAAAATCTATTCCAGAAAGTATCTGTAATTTCTTATTCCTCTGTTCCTGGCAAATGTCCATTATTAACTTCCAAAATGTGACATTCATAATATTGAAGTGATGATAGAAGTTCAACTTTTGAATCATCTGTTTACTTTATAGGATCCTTTTTAATATCATTCTACAGTTATCTGTACACTTTTGGCAGTCAATATATAAGAGATATAAGATCCTTCAATTAGACATCTCTCATCTCTTGTCCACAAATATCTTCTTTTTTTCTGAAACCATTATGAACTAAATTTTTAGAACTACTCATCATGCTTAAATTTATTCTATCTAGATTTTGCAATGTCAAATTAAAGAAAAGGTGCATTGTAATAATAAGGTTAGATATACAACAGACACACTTTCCTAAAGTAATAGCTTCTTGAATTTATTTTCTGAACTACTACTGTTTTGCAAGTGCTTCTATAAGACCCATCAACCAAACTATCTTCATGCTAACATGCATATTGGAAGATAGTTCTATGCAACTTACAATGTTTTGTCAAGATTAGGAGTATAGTTACTACAAAAGCCCAAGCAAATTGTTTTCCAGATCACATTTATCTGTGCAACATGTTCTCTATTAATAGACTGCTTACAAAACTGACTTCTTTGATATAGTTACAGAAATCACTTTAGCACTTCCCGTGGCTTCTTCAGCAGACACAGCTTATATCATTTTATAATTCAGGCTGTTACCCTTCTAGACAAGGAAAACTTGGTTTTACATAAGTCCATGTGTGAAGCATTATCATATACCATGAAAAGTAATTTACTTATTTTTTGGTCATGTCACAAAATACAGCCCTTTGATCCTGAGCCATATTTGCAAAATACGGCTCGAAATATAACAGGTCCATTGGCCCTAAGCTGGTTATGCAACATTTGTTAACTGTAATGTACAAAATTCAAATCAGACTAGCTAAAATGTACTGTTCAGAACAACAACCACAGCTTTATTTATCATACTCAAATATATGAGCCAAGAATTAAGCCATTCATGACATCCATGAGTAAAGGAGCCTTTCCTTGTATTATGAATTAAAGACAAAGAAATCAATTGATTGACCAGCTAAAGTATTCACATGCCTCCATGGCCAAACTCATTTATTCCTCTGATATAAGTATTTAATATTCTCCTCCAGGAACAGAAGTTGTAACGTCTAACCCTCCATTAGATCTGAATAGTAAAAGTAACAACATCTCGCTATATCATCTTGTCTACATCCTCAGTAACTGTACCAACTACTTCTCCATATCTTGAAAATGATCAAGGCGAACATCAATTCAAAAATACACCTTTTACAATCCGAAACACAAATTAACGCATCCCAATTATAAAATTCCCCTCCCTAAGTTTTAATTTTGGCTAAAAGATCAATCGGTTTCAGTAAACAACATGTGACATTGTGACAGAAAGGACATATTTCCAACGCGAAAGAAAAGATAAAATTCAAATGACCCAGAACAGATAAAAGGAAAAGCTTGGTCGAGAACTGAACAAGAAATTTGGACTTCTTTCCATCTTCTATCATCCGTTTGCTATCAGGTGCTCGAACAAAACTCGCTCCGGGTTGGAGTCGGCGAAGGAGAGGAGAATCAGGAACGACAGGACCAGTAGCATCCACAGGCCGATAGCCGATCCCCGATGTGAGTACCCCCATGACCGCTCTCCCGAGGAAGCGCAGAGTCGCTCCTTCTCGGCTGTAGAAACTGCCGAACCACGCGGAGACTTGCAGCTTCCTGTTGCTTTACGAGCTTACGGAGGGCAGAATACAGGAAGAGAGACATTGAAGCTCTTGATGGAGGACGAGATGGAGACGGAGATGAAACGGAGATGGCGAGGGCTCGGAGGAACGGAGGGAGAGACGACAGACTTACGGAGAGGAGTCACCATGAGAACGACAGTTCATTCGGAGAAAGACAGTTATTAGAATATGTTACATAAAAATAATGCTATAATATATAAGTCGAGGTGTTTGTTTATATTTATGATTTATTGAGCTCTCCAAAGACGTGTGGAGGTGGGGAAGCAAATAGGGTTGTCCGTCTCACTTGGTATGTTTCTTTGCTCATCAGTGTGGTGCAGCATAACTATCAATGGCATGGTATGTTGTTCCCTGCACTGTTTGAATGATTAAATCCCGGAGATGGCGTGTTAAATCCACGACACCAACCACGACCGTCTAACACAATCTGATTATAAACGCTTGTTGCCGATTGCAATGGTTCGACGACGACCGTCCGATTCTAGAGTTTGAAAATGAAATAAACAATTCCTAGTTCGAATAGTCAATTTATAAATAAAAATTAAATTATAATTTTAATTATTAAAAATTATAAAATAATAATTGTTCGTGGTTCTCCTCTTTTGTTAAGTTAATGTTTATAAAATTGCTATGTTTAAGATATATCAGAGATAGAATTTAATGCGATTTGAATATCTATCTTGAATAAATTTGATATGAGTCCTAATACACTTAAGTGTCAGCAGTCTGAACTATGAAATGGGAGTACAATTTGTTTTAGGAGCATAGAGTTAGATTCGAGGGAGCACATGAGCTGCAAACTGATGAGGTGAAGGGCTGTCAGATTTCATTAATGAAGTTATTTTATGTTTTTGAATATTTTGAGTTCTTCGAAGGGTATTGGTGTTTGGTTTTATCTCCTCTGTTTTTGGTTCTCAGCAAGTAATATCATAGTCATAATATTTTTTATTTAAGATGATAAATAATAATATTTACATGGTTGCTACCATGTGATTCTTATCGTGTCGGTCCTAACTAATTTTTAGAGAAGATAATTATTTGACCGAAGTATGAAGATAAAAAATTGTTTTTGGCATTTGCCGGTCCCAATTTTAGAGGAGATAAAATGTTAATCTTAATGGTGTGGAGATTATCGAAAAAGAGAGTGTAAGGTGTGAGAGACACTAGGAGAAGATCAAAGAAAAGATTTTATACTCTTTGTTTCCTTCGATAAAGCAGTTGATTCCAACTGGCAACAAATTTTAAGGGCTTAGGAGATTTTTAGACATTAGTATCGTGGTAACTCTTAATTGATAACCATTAAACTCCAAATTTTCAAAAGAAATTTTAAAAATTTATTTATGGATAGAATGTTATGGAGATAATAGAATTAGATGAAAAGATGTTACAGAATTAATTTCTGATAAAAATTATTGAAAAGTTTAAAAGTCTCTTAGATATATGTATATATGATCATGTAGTTGCTACTAAGAGAATCAAAAAAGGGTATATAAATTATATATTGAGGTGAATTATTTTGGTTCTTTACATTCCATAAGTATAGATTAAATAGATCTTAAAATATTGAGCATATCTTACAAAGTAGAATTAAATATTTCTCAAGAGAAACAGCAATAATGGTACAAAGAAATAAATCATACAATAAACCTGATGATCAATCAAACAAACATCGATGGTAACAATCTAGAGATTTTTTATTTTATTTAAAAACAACATTAGCAAGCTGATTTTGTGAGGGAGAGATGATAAAATCTGAAAATTTAGTTTTTTGCTTGCCAATCTATTAATGATGCACCAAATAAATGTTATTTTATGATCAAGGTGAAATATGGTGATAAACTTTATTTTAATACTTTAGACGCATACAAAGATCAGGAATGCAGTAGACTGAGAAATAAGTTTCTTATTTTTTTTCATGGATGATGATAATTAGTTGATATGTCTAACTTATATTGATAAATGACTGATATCTTTTAGATGATGATAATGGAGTTGTATGATGTAATCATTAATCGTGCTTGAATCCTCTTACAATTAATGTTCAGTTGAAATCTAATGCTAGTGTTGAGTAAAGATTTAAATATGGACAATATGTAGCATTTGAATATTAAGCTCATCGATGTCTCCAAATTTCAATTAGATTTTCAGAGAGATATACAATTAGAAAGGTGCAATATTTATTTTGAAACTTTTTGATAGATGTAAGTTTGCTGAAGTTATAATACCTATATATTTTTTTTAAAAAAATAAGAGGCAAAATTGATTCAGAGATCAAAGTTTTCAAAGATGTATTGATAAAATCCAATTAACTGGAAAAAACAACAAATTTAGGCGAAAAGAATTTTCTCGTAAACCTATAATTATTACTCTTAAGACTCTCGATCCACTATAGATGTTCAAAATATGACAAGCTCGGATGATATAACAAAAGTCGCTCTATAAAATATTTTAGGCATCATCAAGAATTTATTATTTTGAAGGGATAAAACTTGTGATTAGATATATTAACATTATGGGAGAGTGTTAAGATAATGCTAACATAAGTTTTATTTGTTTAGGAGATATAAGGTAAGAGCTTAATTAATTTATGATACTTATTTTAGATAGGTTTATATGATGAGTCAACAAATCTCTTTTAAAGTGTCATGAGTCTAAACATAGATAGAATGGGGGGTGTGATCTCTCTTTTTATGACTCAAGTCAGATCAAGGGGAACAATAGATGGATGGGTTGGAAAGAATAATCAAACTTTCATTACTGAAGTTCTTATGTTTGAGTTAATCTGATTCTTGCATTTTGTGATTGGTTTTTGTCTCCTCTAGTTTCCAACATCCTCTTCTCCGATAACGAGCTCGGGGTAGACAACATCACCCACTTCAACACGAGTTTCTCCGAAGCATGGGCGTATCCGTAGCCCAAGCACAGGCTCGAATACTCAAAGGAGGCCATCAGGAACAAGGACAAAGGCGCCCCCCACGTCCCGTGGCCGGGTTCATCGCCACCAAAGGATCTGCAGCTCCTTCCCCGGCTGCCACGATAGCTCAGCATCGTCGCCACCCGAGCCCCAGCGTGGTGGCGATGGGGGTTGGAGAAGGAGCTCGTCGACGGGAAAGAAACGAAGCTGGTGTAGTCGAGGCGAGGAGGTTGATGTAATATGCACTGTGTCATGTAGCTCTTCGGATAAAGAGTTGCTGAAGGTATAAACTGGGACTCCATGTTTCAAAGACTCGAGACCAAGTTGAATGAATCCCACCAAGTTTACTGTGGCTCTCTTACTTTCTCTTATGTAAAGAAAAACATATGTTGCAGTTGTAATGAAACATCATACTCATATAATTGTTTTGGCTAATATAATGATCGATAACTCCCTCGAGTTTTTAAGTTAACTAATCTCAAAGTTAACTGAAGACTGCCATAATTTGTGCAAGTTCCCTAAACCACGCAATTCTGTCTTCAACTTAATGTCACTTTCTTTTATTCTTTAAAAAATATAGATCCAAATATCATACTCATCATTTATATTTATATATATATATATATATATATATATATATATATATATATATATATATATATATATATATATATATATATATATATATATATATATATATATATATATATATATATATATATATTCCTAAAACAAAAACTTAAATGAATTAGAAATTGGTCCTGTGTATATTTTAGATTGTAACAAAAAACATGTATTTATTCTCAGGAGTTCTTATTATTATTATTATTATTATTATTTAAGGGCTTATCATCATTTTGTTCATTATATGAGATTTTTTGGAGCCATAAGAAATATTTGTTTAAGTTACTAAAATCTACATGAACAAATAGTAAATCATGAGTATAAATTTTACTTTAATATATTTCATAAAGATACAATAAACACTTTTAATTTTATATCATTCTATTGTTGAATGTGATGATGGTAAATCAATTGATAAATTATTAGTCTAATCCAGAAAGTGTCCACGAGTTAACTACGAGGAATAAATAAGATATTGGGCCGGGAGTCAAAAGTCGGATGATCGTCGAAGATTCAAGCGATGTCTTTGGAAGCTCGTAGAAATTAAAATGTGGAGGTGAGGATTAGGTCGAGTTCACTTAGAAGTTTGTCGGGGTTCATTGAGAGTTCATCGAAGTTCACCAAGAATTCATGGGGTTAAGCCAAAAGCTTACTAAAGAGTTCACTTAGAAAGTTGATGGCGAATTTAAAATTGGAAGAACAATTGACATATCGATGGATTGCTTTGTTAATGCTTTAATCATGTTGGTTAGAACTTAGATCGAGTTAGGATTAGGATATAATCTCACTAACTTAGTTAGGAGTCAATTGGGCACTGATTCAAGGCTAGTTTAGGCCAGTTGATGGCCCCAAACAATGACACGGAGCCCAATCCGAGGCGTGGCATCAAAAAAGGCGATGGGCGCGAGACTCGACCTCCCAAGTGGTGCGGGCAGTGGTACCATTGGTAGTTAATGCTACCAAAGTGATAGTACCTACCCTATTAGGTGAGTGGTATCACCAAAGCCCAATCTTGAAAAAGGCTCACATCGGGGTGATGAAATGCAGTCGAACTAGGTAGTGGTACCACCAGTGTCAAAAGTGTCGGTGCGGTGGTACAGCCCATTACCCCTATAATTGGTACCACTAGTACTTTGAAACCTAGATGAGACCTTTTTTTTAATTTTAAAAGTCCGTGGGACCTATAAATACCCCACTCTTTTTACTGAAAGCAACAAAGTGAAAAAATCTTGAAGTGTTAGGGTGTGAAAGTATTAAAATGCTAAGTGTCTTCTCCTCCATTTCTAAGTCTTGTGATCATTCAAGTGAGGGTGAGGTTTGTAAGGGTTGCCTCTTAAAACTTGAAAAGGAGAAAGTGTTGTAAATGGTAGTTGGTCTTCACCTACTAAAGGAAGACCATTAATAGACTGGTGACCCTCGCAGAAGGAGGAATCAGAAGTGGATAACAAGTCTGCGACGAACTACTATAAATCGGTGTGTTCTTTCCTTCTATTTACTTTCATTACTTGGCTGCACTATGCATTGTTCATTTACTTCAAGTTGACATCTTCTCGATATGATTTCTTCATTATGTTTTGATCAGCTGGAAGATTTGGGAATTGCAATAAAATAATTTTTTATAGCTGCACTAAATTCACCCTCCCTCTTAGTGTCATATTGATCCTAACAATTGGTATCGAATGTAATGTTACTCTCAATTTGGTTTAAAACCCATGAGATGACTTTTGCGATAATCGTCTAGGGTCAATCTATCACATGTCCTTCCATGTTTAATAGAATGAATTATACATATTAAAAACTAGAATGTAGATTTTCTTGATTTGATGGATTTGGAGTTATGGAATATCATTGAAAACATATTTCAAAGTTTTTTCTTCCAATGAACGATTGTAATTATTTGGATCTGGATTTTGATAGTAAAATCAATTGATGGGTTATTTGATCTAATCCATATTATTGAGTTAAGTGTGCAGGGACTAACTATGATAACCAGAAAACACAAAATGGGATACGGGTCAAAGTTAATGGGCGTTTAAGAGTCGAAAGAATAAATGGGAGATCTTGCCGGAACCAATAGAAGAAATGGGGACACTATGTGAATTTTGGAAGTTAAGCGAAGAGATCGTCCCGGAGGTTCCGCGGAGAAATCGAGAAAAAAACTCGTACTACATTAAAGTCATCACAAGTTCAGGGCTTGCTAGAGCAGTCGGAAAAAAAGCTGGGAACAAGACTCGGCGTTAGCGGTTTGAAACATTATTAGGATGTGTTTTGTTAAGTAGTTAACTTGTAATGGGATTAGGATTAAAATAATCCTATATCTGGATTAGAGGGCCACATGGGCCAAAATTAAGACTAGGTTTGGGCTAAGTTTGAAGCCCACCAGTCAACAGAAAAAAAGTGCGGCTGCCCTTTGGGCTGATTACCGCCGCCACACCGAGGCTGGGCGGTGGCACCCTCTGGCTTGTCGGCGACACGACACCGGCGGTGGCACCGCCACATCGAGAACTCCACAGAATTCAAATTTGGAGCCCAAATTTGAATCCTCTTGAACTATAAATACCCCTCAAATCTCAACTGAGATCACAACTTTTGGCACAATTGATTGAGAGAAAAGTCTTGAAGAATCTTAAAGCTAGTTTTCAATTTGCTAGAAAAGTTCTCCTCCTTTCTTCTTTGAATTTGTAAAAGAGGTTGAACTGTTTGTAAAAGGTTGTAAGAGAATTATTTGCCCTTCCATTTCTGAAGATTTGCTAGTGGAAGTTAGGGAGCCTCATCGAAGAGGGCCTCATGTAGATGTAGGTCATTTGGTGAACCACTCTAAAATCAAATCTCCGGTTTGCGTTTATGTTTATGCATTTATCTTTCTGCAAACCTTTACTTTGCTAAGTTCGTGCCCTCATCTTATTAAATGCGCTTTTCAACAGAATTGAAAACAGTTTCAAAGCAAAACATTATTCTTATCTTGCGAAAGATTTATTAAAACCGGGTTTTAATCCCTTTTGTAATTCACCCCCCTTAGTGGAGCTCAGATCCTAACAATTGATATCGAGGCAAGGCTCACTCTCATATTTGGTTTAATACCCAAGAGAGATGGCTTACTCGGCATGCATGAGGGACACTCTATCACCGTCCACCCATGTTTAATGGGTTATTACGTGTTAGGAAGACTCGAATGAGGATCTTCCTCATTTCTATGGATTCGAGCTTTGGACTATTGTTGAAAATGGATTTCAAAAATCTTCTCTTCCGATGGCGAATGGAATGAATGGAGAAAAGAAGTTTTTTGCTTTTAAATGCAAAGGCTATGAATGCCTTGTTTGTGCACTAGACAAAAATGAATTTAATCATGTTTCATTTGTGATTGACTTTTGATATTTGGAAAACTCTTGAGGTCACTCATGAAGGCACTAGCCCAGAGTGAAAGAGTCCAAAATCAACATTCTTGTGCACTCTTACGAACTTTTCGAATGAAACCAAGTGAGTCCATGGAGGAACATGTACACCCTGGATTCGGATGTCATCAATGGACTCAAAGCTCTTGGTAAAGATTTTACTAACTTTGAACTAGTAACTAAAATCTTAAGATCCCTCCCTAAAGTTGGGATCCAAAATTCTGACCATTCAAGAGGCCAAAGACCTTAAAACATTTCCTCTTGAAGAACTCATTGGGTCTCTAATGACCTCTGAAATGACATGTCAAAGCTCATGACTCGAGAACCCCCTTCAAAACAGGAAGGATATGACACTCAAATCACAAGAAGACCACTTGAAAGGAACATCAAGTGATGAGGGGATGACAATGACATTGCACTTTTGACTCAAAATTCAAAAAATATTTAAGGAAGAACAAATTTAAAAATAATACAAAAATAAATTTGAACAAAAAAGGACCAAGTGATTTGCTATGAATGTAAAAAAGCCGGGACACTACAAAGAACGATTGCCCTCAAGCCAAAAAGAACAACACCAAAGAAGAAGCTCAAGGCAACATGGGATGATTCAAAACGTCAGAAGAAGAGGAGTCAACATCGAGCAAGTTGCTCTTTAAAGCCCTAATAGCCTTGAAAGAAGGGTAATGGATTTAATTAATGCAGATTTACCTTATCATGAATTATTAAATGCCTTCCATGAGTTATTTGATGAATGTAAGACAATTAGTAGAAAATACAAATTGCTAAAAAGGAGCATGATAGTCTTACTTGTGCTTTTGATAAATTAAAAAACTGAATATCATGATAGTGTAGCTCCATGTGTTAAATGCCATGATTTAAAAACTCTCCAAAATGAGAACTTGGTACTTAAGGACACCTTGAAGAAATTAGGGTGGTAGCAAGTCCTTAAATATGATCTTTTACAAATAAGGGTCCGTCCCTAAAAAGGTGGAATCGGTTTGTGAGAAGTACTCACCAAATCCAACCACCTTCATTAAAGGTCTATCTTACATGTTCAACACCAAAGCAATTGCAACTTTTTGTTTGCAAATATGGACATATGACTTACCAATGTCCATTCAAGAAAAATTAGTCCAAATAAATTGATTTGGGTTCCTAAAGGAACCATGATCAAATCTATACAACATGATAAACAAGTTAGATTAGTTTTTGAGGCACCCAAAAGTAAATGGGTACCTAAAAAATAATTCCTTCTTGTAGAAACATACACCATCACATGCTAGGAGCAAGAGATGGTATCTTGATAGTGGATGCTCAAGGCATATGACCGGAGCTCACTAGCATGGGCGAAAACTATGTCACCTTGAGACAACAACAAAGGCAAAATCATTGGCAAAGGGAACCATAGGTAACTAATCAAGTTTTTCCATTGATGATGTGTTACTAGTTGATGGATTAAAACATAATCTATTGAGCATTAGTCAATTATCGATAAAGGTTATATCGTTAGATTTGAATCAAATATGTGCATTATTGAAAAACCAAATCATAACATGACTATGATTGCTTTAAAAACAAAATAATGTCTATACCATCAATCTTGATGAACTAAGTAATGAAATGTGTTTCTCATGCATAAATGATGATGCTTGGCTTTGGCATAAGAGATTAGGCCATGCAAGCATAAAAAACAATATCTAAAATCTCATCTCAAGAATTAGTATGAGGGATTCGAATATGAAGTTTATTATTAAAGATAAAGGTATGCGATGCATGTCAACTAGGGAAACAAATAAAAACAAGCTTCAAACCAAAAAATCAAATTAGCACCACTAGACCCGTTACAATTGATCCATTTGGACTTATTTGGACCAATTGATACAACTAGTCTAGGTGGAAACAAATATGCTTTTTTTGTGATTGTGGATGACTACTCTAGATACACTTGGACCTATTTCTTAGCTCACAAAAGTGATTGTTTCAAGTGTTTCTCTAAATTTTGTAAACTCACTCAAAAGCGAAAAAAGGGTTTATGATTTCATCAATTGAATTGATCATGGTGGCCAATTTCAAAACCGTGACTTTCAAAATTTTTGTGAAGTTAATGGATACAATCACAACTTCTCCACTCCAATCCCCAACAAAATGGAGTAGTTGAAAGGAAAAATAGAAACCTACAAAGAAATGGCAAGAACTATGTTAAAATGAACATAGTTTACCTAAGTATTTTTTTGCGAAGCAGTAAATCGACTTGCTATATCATGAATAGAGTCCTAATAAGATCATCCTTATCAAAAACTCCTATAAATTATGGAATAACAAAAAACCAAATATTTCCTATTTTAAAGTTTTTAGTTTGTAAATGGTTTATTTTAAATGAAAGGGATGCCTTAGGAAAATTTGATGCTAAATCCGATGAAGGCATCTTTCTTGGTTTTACTCTTCCGTTTCTAAAAACTTTTGGGTTTTAATAAAAAGAACCTTAGTAATTGAAGAGTCTATTCATGTAGTTTTTTAGTGAAGTTTCAAATTTAAAGAAAAATGATTTTGATGATGATCTTGGTTTTGATAATTTGAATTTAAATGAACTCCCTCCTCAAAATAGCAACTTGGATGCACCTTCTTCCGAAATTTCCTTACCTAAGGAATGGAAGTATATAGATGCTCATCCAAAGGAGCTAATTATAGGGGATACATCTAAAGGGGTTCAAACTTGTTCCTCTTTTAAGAATTTTTGTGCTAATGCCGCCTTCCTCTCTCAAATCAAACCTAAGTGCATTGTGAGGCCATAAAAGATGATTTTTGGGTTATTGCAATGCAAGAGGAATTGAATCAATTTGAGAGAAACAAGGTGTGGGAGCTTGTTCCTAGACCTAGTGACCATTTAGTGATTGGTACTAAGTGGGTCTTTAGAAACAAACAAAGACTAAAATGGTATAAGTGGTTAGAAACAAGGCTAGATTAGTGGCCAAAGGTTTCAACCAAGAAGAAGGTATCGATTATGAAGAAACCTTCGCTCCCGTGGCTCGATTAGAAGCCATATGGATGCTCCTTGCCTATGCTAGTTATTATAATCTTAAACTATTTCAAATGGATGTCAAAAGTGCCTTCTTGAATGGTTTTATTTCTGAAGAAGTATATGTCGAACAACCTCCCGAATTTGAAAATTCTCTTCTTCCTAATCATGTATTCAAATTAACTAAGGCTCTCTATGGCTTGAAACAAGCTCCTAGAGCTTGGTATGAAAAGCTTAGTTCCTTTCTTATTTTAAATAATTTTACCAAAGGCAAGGTTGATACTACATTGTTTATTAAACATTTTAAAAATAATTTTCTTATTGTGCAAATTTATGTTGACGATATTATTTTTGGCTCTTGGATGAATCACTATGTGAATCATTTGCCAAAACTATGAGTCATGAATTTGAAATGAGTTTAATGGGGAATTAACTTTCTTTTTTAGGATTACAAATCAAATAACTTAAGGATGGTATATTTCTTAACCAATCTAAATATCACGTTAGAATTGTCAAAACGATTTAACATGGATAATTCAAAAGTAATAAACACCCTATGAGTACTGCAACTAAGTTATATATATACGGATGAAAATAGTGAAAAATTTCGATCAAAAAAACATATAGGGGTATGATAGGTAGTCTACTCTACCTTCTGTGACTAGACCAGATATCATGTTTAGTGTAGGACTTTGTGCTGGGTTTCAATTAAATCCTAAATTATCTCATCTTAAAAGTGTTAAAAAATATTTAGGTATCTTAAAGGAACTCCAAATTTAGGTTTATGGTATCCAAAATCCAAAAATTTTTGATTTAATGGCTTATCTTGGGATGCCGATTTTTGGCGGGATGTAGGATTGATAGAAAAAAATACAGGGAACATGCCAATTTTTTTAGGACATGCACTTGTTTCTTGGACTTCCAAGAAACAAAATTCAGTTGCACTATCTCTGGCGGAAGCCGATACATTCTTCTGCGAAGTGCATCTTTGTGCACAAGTTGTATGGATGAAAAATACATTAGAAGACTATGGAATTCATTTTAAAAAATATCCCCATAAAATGTGATAATACTAGTGCCATATGTCTTACTAAAAATCAATTCAAAGCACTCTAGAACTAAGCACATCGACGTTAGGCACCATTTCATCTGTGATCATGTCCTTAACAATGATGTTGTTCTAGAATTCATTGACACAAAGCATCAATTAGCAGATATATTTACAAAAAAGCCCTAAATGAAGACAAATTTGAATTTATTAGAAGGGAACTAGGCATGTTAAATTGTCCCTTAGAGTAAGACGCGTTTGAATGTAGTTTCTACGAAGATTGGCTCATCCTTGTTCCATTTCGTTTGTGGATTTGATTTCACCCTCTTCTTTCGATTCCAAATGATATATTAAAATTCAACTCTAGCAAATGGAAATTTTAAAGGAACTTCGATAGCTAAACCAAAAAATAGATGTTATATATCAGCACTATGAATTACCTCCCTACAGATTGATGTATCTTTTTTATTCTGTTTTGTTTTTTACTCTTGATCTCATGTTCCAAAGGCGGTCGTCTTTTGAACAAAAACTAAACTTTTATTGTTTAAATTCTGGATATATGCTTACGGATGAATGCTGATTTTTCTCTTTGAACATGAATGAATGGATGACTGAATGACGAGTTTTTAAATTAACGGTTGAATTTTTGATAGAATGAATGCTAAATTTTTTTCTGTAAATTAGTTTTTCTTTTTGTTGATGACAAAGGGGAGAAAAGTGATGACTTATAGCATAACTTATATAAGCTAATGTGATATGAATGTCTTATGTGCCTTACATAATCTTTGAGTATATCATTACAATCGATTGATCATATTGAATGCATGTCTAAAATGTATGATCATGTTGAAAATCTTTTGTCATAGTAAAATTTGTCTCTTATCTTTTCGACTTGAAAAAAGATTTTCATCGAAGTTTTAGCATTTACATTATACTTAATGAGAACAATGATAAGTTCTCTTTAGAACTTATCGGTTTATGCTTAAATTCAATGGGATGAAATTCAAGTGTTTTATCTTCTCATAATATGGCATATAGATGGGGAGTTATGTTTAACTCCGTCATCAATTGATTGTCATCATCAAAAAGGGGAGATTGTTGAATCTCGGATTTTGATGATAAAATCAATTGATGGGTTATTTGATCTAATCCATATTATTGAGTTAAGTGTGCAGGACTAACTTCGATAATCAGAAAACACAAAGCAAGGATACCGGAGTCAAGTTCGATGGGCGTTTAAGAAACCAGAAGAATCGTCGGAGATCTTCTTGGGAACCAACCGAAGAAATCGGGAACCTGTCGGAATTTTTGGAAGTTAGCGAAGAGATTATCGGAGGTTCACGGAGAGATCACCGAAGAGGCTCGGCTACTCATTAAAGTCATCACAAGTTCGGAGCTTGCTAGGAGCCGTCGGGAAAAAAAGCTCGCCGGAACAAGACTTGGCGTTCATGGGTTGAAACATTGCTTAGAATGTGTTTTGTTAAGTAGTTAACTTGTAATTAGGATTAGGATTAAGAAATAATCCTATATCCTCGTTAGAGAACCACATGGGCCCAAAATTAGATGGGTTTGGGCTAAGTTTGAAGCCCAACCAGTCAACCAGAAAAAAAAGTCAGGCGGTGTGGCACTGGCAATTTGCATTCTACACCTTGACTTACAGAGGGCTGGTGGTGGCTTCACGCCATTGCCGAGAGCCGTGGGGGGCCTTTGCTGGCTGGGCGTGGCACCCTAACTAGTGTCGGCCGACATCGATAAGCGGTGGCACCATGTTGATTAGAACTCCACGAGAATTCAAATTTGGAGCCCAAATTTGAATCCTCTTGAACCCTATAAATACCCCTCAAATCTCAGCTAAGATCACAACTTTTTGAGCAGCAATTGATTGAGAGAAAAGTCTTAGAAAGTCTTAGCAAAAGCTAGTTTTCAATTTGCTAGAAAAGTTCTCCTCCTTTCTTCTTTGAAAATTTGTAAGAGGTTGAACTGTTTGTAAAAGGTTGTAAGAGGGTATTTGCCTTTCCATTTCAAGAGATTTGCTAGTGGAAGGCGGGAGCCTCATCGAAGAGGGGCCTCATGAAGTGGATGTAGGTCATTTGACCGAACCACTCTAAAATTGGCGTAATCTCTGGTTTTGCGTTTATGTTTATGCATTTATCTTTCTGCAAACCTTTACTTTGCTAAGTTCACTGTCCTCATCTTATTACGTGCGCTTTCAGCGTAATTGAAACGGTTTTAAACGAAACATTATTCTTATCGCATGCGAAAGATTTATTAAAACCGAAAGTTTTAATCCATTTGCACTAATTCACCCCCTCTTTGGTGCAGCTCCGATCCTAACGATAATGATTTGGAGAAGAAGACTTTTTTGAATGCCAAAGCTATGAATACTTTATTTTGTGCTTTGGATAAAAATGAATTAAATAGAATTTCTATTTGCAAAGTGACTTATGACATTTGGCAGACACTTGAAATCATATACGAAGGCAACAGTAGGGTTAAGGAGTAAAAAATTAACATTTTGGTTCATAGTTGTGAATTGTTTCGCATGAAACCAAGCGAGACCATTGGAGACATATACACCTAGTTTACGAATGTCGTTAATGGTCTAAAAGTACTTGGTAAAAATTATCCTAATTTTAAACTTATTAATAAGGTATTTGTTAGGATCAAGAGCACTAAGAGGGGGGGGGTGAATTAGTGCAGCGGAAAACTTTCTACGATTAAAATCAAAAGCTGCGTTCGAACGACAAAAATGATTTCGATGTAAAATCTGATTCTAAGACTACTTTAGCTTAAGATTAAGCGAGATGAAGTTAGAGTAGATCTATAGAGGCAGTTTGCAGTTTATAATAAAAATCAGAATGTAAGCGCAAATTGAAATCCGACGTTCGTACGATAAAACCGGTTTACGTCTAAATGTCAACTTTGAAGATACTGAACTTTGAAATATGTTTTGTAAATGCGCAGAAGGCATTTTGCAGTTATGATTGGAGTTAAAACGTAAACGTAAACTGCAATGTAATGATTGTACGAAAACACCGATTTACGTCTAAATGCAGATTCGGAAAGATCTGAACTTAGAAACTCATTTGTAAAAGCGCGAGAGGGCAGTAGCTATTTAGGATGTTTGCAGTAATGATAAAGTGCTCAAAGTAAATTCAAACCAGTGATTTAGAGTGGTTGATTCAGGTCTTGACCTACTCCACTTTGGCTTCCTCCACCGAAGCGAGGTCACCGACGTCAACTAGAGGCCTTCCTTCAATGGGCGAAGGTCAACTGCCCTTTACAGTTTCACTCCTTTTGGTGGCTCGGGGAGACAACCCTTACAGAACTTTCTCTCCTCTCTTTACAACTCAAAACTTTGAAGAACAGAAGGAGGAGAACTTTTTGGCCTTACAACAATTTTGAGCTCTAAGAATCACAGAAAAAGATCAAGATTTGGTGTGTGTCTGTTTCCTTTCGATGCTGAATGGGTGGGGTATTTATAGGTCCCAACCCAGTTCAAATTTGGAGCTCAAAACTATCAAATCCCGGAATTCCGGGATCAGGTGATTGCACCTCTCGATTGGGCGGTTGCCTTTGCTGGCAGAGCCGAAAGATCGAGCCCAGGCGGTTGCACCTCTCTGTTAGGGGCGGTTGCACCGAGATCAACTTGCGAGCCCCAAAGCGGTGCCACCTCGGCCCGGTTGCACCTCTGCCCGAGCTTCGAAGCCAGAGCTCGGGCGGTGCTACCTCTCTGTTAGGGGAGGTTGCACCGCCGATCCCTTCGGAGGCCCGAGCCCAGGCGGTGCCACCTCTGGGCTGGGCGGTTGCACCGCCGGTCTCCCTGGGAGACTTAGCCCGGCGGTGCTACCTCGGCTTGGGCGGTTGCACCTCCTGGTGCAATCAGGGTCCGAATGGGTAGCTCCATTCGGCCCAATTTCGATTTTTCAGGGGCCCAATTGCCCCAAGATTAAGCTAATGGGATCACCTCCCATTTCCAACTTAATCAACGTGCTAACTACAATTACTTCTAAGATAATCTCTGCAGCTTTGCTTCGGTGCGTCAATCGCTTCTTCCGGCGAACTTCCGTCGATCATCCGATGAACCCTCGGTGATGCTCCTGCGGACTTCCGGCAAACTCCTGGACTTGCGACGATCCTCTTGGCGAGTTCCGAGCCGAGCTTAAACAGCAAGCTTCGGACTTCTCCGGTTTGTTCCGTAGAACCTCCGACAAGCTGTCCGAACTTCCGTCGAACTCTCGAACTCCCAACGTGATCATTGACTTGACTCGGCGAAACTCCAGCTGCTTGTCTAACTTTCATCGTAGTTAATCCTGCACACTTAAAACAAAAAACTGATCGAGACAATTAATCCTAAGCAATTAACCAAGTTGTGCGGCATGTCATTGGTCCCTCGGCGCCGTCCGATTCTTGACGCGTATCGTCCTCTCCTGCAGCCTATTGCCCAATCGGCCAGTTGACTCCGCAACTCCGATATCCTTGGCACAATACCCGCTCTTCTTGGCCCGATGCCCGAGTCCACGGCCCGAAACCTTCTGTCGATATGTCGACCGATCCACCGGCCCGACGTCCAATCTTCTGACATGTTCCTTCGGCACAACATGATTTTCCTACTTTAATTGTCTCATTTTGATCGAAGCATCCTGCGTCACTCAAAATGCAGATTAAATCATAAACATATATCAAGTAGTTTCATCATCAAAATATGAGATTCAACAGTATTAAGATCCCTTCTAAAGATTTGAGATCTTAAAGTAACTACAGTTCAAGAAACTAAGGACTTGAACAACTTTCTACTCGAAAAACTTATTAGGTCTTTGATCACCTATAAAATGACATGCAATGCATATGTAGAACTTAAGAACAACTTTCCAAAGAATAAGAAGGATTTGACACTTAGAACTCAAGAAGACCACTTGAGAGAAAACTCATGTAATGATGATGATGATAACTTTGTTAGGATCAAGAGCGGCACTAAGAGGGGGATGAATTAGTGCAGCAGAAAAATTATAACTTTCAAAAGTCTTTGTTTCGATTAAAACCGATTCTAATGAAAATCGTTTCATAAGGAATTCAACTTGAAAGCATATGGGAGTGTAGAGAAGGCAATAAGAAGGTAATGTAGCTTGCCGTAATGTAACTTGCATAAATTGAAAAGCAAATCAAAATTTAGAGTGGTTCGGTCTTTGTGACTTATATCCACTTTCGGATTCCTTCTCCGTTAAGGTCACTGGCGTTCACTAATGGTCTTCCTTCAATAGGCAAAAATCAACCACCTTTTACAGTTTTTCTTCTTTTACCGGGTTTAGGAGATAACTCTTACAAGCCTCACCCATCTTTCTTGGATGTTTACTAAGAGAGGGAGGGGAGGACTTTTTCTCACTTTTACAATACTTTAACACCCCAACAATTCAAGAATGATTTAATACTTTCGTGCCCTTTCATACAGGAAAGGGTGGGGTTTTTATAGGCCCCAATGATTTCAAAAATGGAGCCAAAAAGTGTCTCATCTCGGATTTCTAGGGTACTGACGATATCATCGCAATTACTGGACGGTGCTACCACATGTAGTTCGACATTAGGCGGTATCACCGCTCGATCTAAGCGATACCACTGCCCAGACCACCTAGGGAGAAACGGGTCTCTCGGGTGGTCCACCGCTAGCCAAGATTTCAAGTGTTGAATGGGTTGCTCAATTCGGCCCAATTCAACCTTGTTAAGGGTCTAATTGGCCCCTAATTAAGTTAGTGGGATTATCTCCCAATCTTAACTTAATTTATGATCTAAGTATAATAATTAAGATATAATCATAGCACTTCTTATTCCAGTGCGTCAATTGCTCTTCCGGCGAGCTTCTAGCGAACTTCCGGCATCCGACGAACTCTCGACAATGTTCCAATGGACTCCCGGCAAGCTCCTAGACTTTCTGACGATCTTCTTGGCAAGTTCGATGAGCTTCTTTGGCAAGCTCATAGACTTCTCGCTTGGTTTTTAAAAAAAAACTTTAACGAGCGTTCGGACTTCCGACGAACTCTTGAACTCCCAACGAGATCTCTATCTTAACTCCGACACAACACCTGCTTTATGTCTTACTACTATTGTAGTTAATCCTGCATACTTTTCTCAATATATAGATTAGATCAAACAATTTATAATTGACTTCATCATTAAAATCCGAGATTCAATAATCTTTCTATTTTTTGTGATGACAATCAATTGATGACGGAGTTAACCTTAATTCCCCCTATCTATATGCCTTACTTGAGAAAAGACATTCTTGAATTCAATGCATTTGAATTCAAGAATCAAACCGATAAGTTAAGTACATTAAGCTTATCAACATACACATTTTGATTCCTATCATGATCTAACATTCTCAAAATATGATGCAAAGTATTTATCAAAATGATGTCAAGGCATGACATCTATTTTTAAGTATGATATTTCAAATATGAAAGATAAAAAAGATAACAATTCATCATTCTATGGCAAGATATCAATTATAAAATAGTAAGTTAAGCTCTAGATATCTTATCATAATGAAAGAAATTTATCAAGCAAACATTTTAAATATATATGATGAAATACATTGCATATATTTGTCATCAATTTATCACATTTGGTTATTATTTCTCCCCCTTTATCATCAACAAAAAGGAGAACAATTCAACAATGCAAGTGTGGTAAAAAAAATTCAAGCAAGTTTCACACTCAATTGTTCTCATCAGTAAATGTTATCAACATTAAAGCAATAGATTCCATCAACTTCTCCCCCTTTGTCATCACAACTTTGCATGAAGAAGAGGAAGGAAGGTAAGAAGGGAATCCATTAAGAATTAAATTTGTGAAATGATTTGAATCAAGTCAAAAATGATAAATAAGTTTTCGTTAAAACATGCTTTCATTTTGACAAAGAGAAGGGAATCACGAATAAGGATCAAGATATCCATACGAAATCAAATCCCCATTCTTGCGAGTGATTATCATGTACTGAAATTTATCTTTCAAGAATCAAGATATTCATGTGAAATCAAATCCCCACTCTTGCAAGTTAACATCTCATACTAAAAATTCATAAAAATTCTTCCTCCATGGGAAGAGTAAGGAAGAATTCATGTAAAAGAATAATCATATGAAGGATAAAAGAAATTCCATGAATAAATCTTTATAATGAGAGGAGGGAGCATCACATCACATCCATTTCTCAGTAAAGATTCATAAGAGTGAAATCCGTGAAAGATGTATTTATCAATGAAATCCATGAAGTGATTAAGTGTATCAAAAATCATTAAGTGATGGAGTAAGAGTATGAAGTAAACTTGATACCAAGGAAGATAAAAATGAAAGAGTCATGAAAGCCCCATGGAATACATTAAGAGAAAGATAATCTAGAAAAGATATACATTAAATTCATGCATTCAGACAAATTAACATTCATAATTCTCTTCTAATAAAATCAAATTATTCTTCACTTAAAGGCTTTATAAAAATATCGGCTAATTGATGTTTCGTATCAATAAACTCTAAGATTACATCATGATTATTAATATGATCTCGTATAAAGTGATACCTAATATCAATATATTTAGTTATAGAGTGTTGAATGAGATTTTTTATTAAACATATTACACTTATGTTGTCATATTTTATGGGAATGTTTTTAAGATGAATCTTATAATCTTTTAAAGTATTTTTCATCCACACAACTTGTGCACAACATGCACTAGTTGCAATGTACTCAACTTCAGTTGTAGATAGTGCAACCGAGTTTTGTTTCTTGGAAGACCAAAATACAAGTGCGTGTTCTAAAAATTGACATGTTCCGGATGTGCTTTTTCTATCTAATCTACATCTAGCAAAATTCGTATCAGCAATTAGTTCAAAGTTCTCGGATTTTAAATACCATAATCCTAGATTAATGGTACCTTTAAGATATCTAAGAATTCTCTTAACTATGAGATATCTTAGGATTAGAATGAAATTTAGTGCAAAGTCCTACACTAAATATGATATCCCGTATAGTTGTGGTGAGGTATAGTAAACTTCATATCATACTCCTATAAGTTTTTTTATCAAAGCTTTCTTCACTTTCATCAATGTCTAACTTAGTGAAGGTACTCATGGGAGTATCGATAGCCTTGGAGCTGTCCATATTAAACATTTTTAGCAAATCTAAATTATATTTTGTTTGACTAGAAAAAATACCATTACTTAGTTGTTTGATTTGTAAGCCTAAAAGGAAAGTTAATTCCCCCATCAAACTCATTTCAAATTCAAGACTCATACTTTTAGCAAATGATTCACATGGAGATTCATTCGTAGAACTAAAAATAATATCATCAACATAAATTTGAATAATAAGAAAATTATTTTCTAAATTTTTGATAAACAATGTAGTATCTGTTGGGAAATCCTTGGGGGCGACATCATATGCGCAGCGGAAGAACAAGAAAAACAAAATCCTCGATTCCCAAAGAGATGTTCGTCGTCGTGCGAAGATTGGTACGTAAAAATCCGCGAAACATGAAACTGCGTATAGAGTAGATTGTGTTACCTAGGGAGATCGTATATCTCTGTTTCCTTGCAGATCCTTAGGAGAGGGTGAAAGAGGTCAAGCGTCCTCCTCTCTAGCGGTGATCCACACAGCAGGGTTGCGACGACGCTCCTCAAAACTCCAGACCTACTTTGAGGTGGAGATGGAGAGGAGAATAGGAAAAGGCAAACAAAAGCTCTCTAGCCCATGGGGCTCTGAATCCTTCCTATTTATAGAGGTCCCCTGTCAAACCCTAATGGGTCCTCCCCTAGTGGGTATTGGATCTGCATCCAATAAGACAAGGGCTCTGTCGGATATCTCATATCCGAACCTTTATTCATCGTAATGCCTACCATATGTGTGTGACCCTCTAGGCCCAATATCGAGCTGGCCATGAGTCATACCTGTCAGAACTCCTTCTAACTCAGTGAATTATTATCTCTGTAATAATTCACTTGACTCATCGACTACGGACGTACTAGGCCACTACGCCGTAGTCCCCAGATGATACAGGGGAATCCAATCCGTTGGACCTATCTGTCCTCAGTTACCATGTACCTATAGTCCCTCATCCATCTAATATACCAGAGATCGAATATCGAGCATGGTGTTGTCAGACCCACATGGTTTCTTCTCGAGTCTCGCTCTAATCGGATTCTCTCGGAGAACTCTTTCTCTCTCAACCCGAATGACCCTGGCCAGGGATTTGTCTGAGCAAGAACACATGGGATATTCCTCTCATGACGCCGAGAGTGGATGATCCTCTATCGACACTCAATAGCCCTCGTAAGGTCGACTACCACTCCCAATGACCAGTTGTACTAGATCTGGGACAGCCAAACCTATAAGTCTGGTATCAAAGAGTGGAGCACTCATACATGACATCCTTGCTGTCTCAAGTCTAAGGACCAGATACACCACTAGGACTACAAAATCGCTGTCTGAGAATAAGGCATCATCAACCATCCAGCATTCCGTAAGCGGATCAATCAGTGAACTCATTCTCCAATGAGCACCTGTACTGTATCTCTAGTGTCCCTACACAAGCAGCTATGAGACCAGCTGCATCCATCATATGGACGGGTATACAGCACACCAGTCTGTCCGGTTATCACGATATCCCTCTCGAGTAACCTATGACCGGGATTATTTAGGATATGTGTTTAAAGGTGAATCGATCTCACTATCGTGATCTCATCACGATCCGATTCTCATTGCACAAATCCAAGGACATCACAATATATGTATGCATTTATGCAATAGTTATAAAGTGATATATGCCAAAATATAATAAGCAAAAAGATTCTATATTAAGTCACACGTGCCATCACTCACGTGATTGACTTGCTAGGCACCTATGACTAGCAGTATCAACCTTACCTTTAAAGAAATTATTTTCGATAAGAAATAAGCTAAGTTTCTCATACTAAGCCCTTGGGGCTTGTTTCAATCCATAGAGAGCTTTAGTTAATTTAAACATATGATTAGAAAAATTATCATTCTTATATTTGGGAGGTGCCCAATATAAACTTCTTCGGAAATAAAGCCATTAAGAAAAGCACTTTTAACATCCATTTGAAATAACTTAAAATTGTTACTACTAGCATAGGTAAGGAGCATCCTTATGGCTTCTAATCGTGCTGCAAGAGCAAAAATTTCTTCATAATCGATACCTTTTTCTTAGTTGAAACCCTTGGCCACTAATCTAGCCTTGTTTTGAATCACGATACCAAATTCATCTTATTTGTTTCTAAAGACCCATTTAGTACTAATGACTAAATAATCATTTGGTCTAGGAATAAACTTCCACACCTCATTTCTCTCAAATTGATTTAACTCTTCTTGCATTGCGATGACCCATGAATCATTTTTCAAGGCCTTGTCAATGCATTTATTTTTAATTTGGGAGAGAAAAGCGACGTTGGCACAAAAATTCTTAAGAGAAGAACGAGTTTGAACCCTTTTTGATGTATCTCCTATGATTAGCTCATTAGGATGAGCATCTATATACTTCCATTCCTTGGGTAAGGATGTTTCGGAAGAAGATGCATCTAAGTTACTAGATGGAGAAGGGGTTTCATTTAAATTCAAAGCATTAAAATTAACATCATCATCGAAATCATTTTTGTTGACTTTAAAAACTTCATTGAAAACAACATGAATAGACTCTTCTATAATCAAAGTTCTTTTATTAAATATCCAAAATACTTTAGAAATAGAAGAATAGCCAAGAAAAATTCCTTCATCGGATTTTGCATCAAATTTTCCTGAGGCATCATTTTCATTCAAGATAAAATACTTGCACCCAAAAACTTTAAAATATGAAACATTGTGTTTTTTGTTATTCCATAACTCATAATGAGTTTTGGCGAGTAATGGTCTTACTCTATTCATGACATATCATGCCGTATTTATAGCTTCGGCCTAAAAATATTTGGGTAGGCTATGTTCGTTTAACATGGTTCTAGCTATTTATTGTAAGTTTCTATTTTTTCTTTCTACTACTCCATTTTGTTGAGGATTTCTTGGAGTAGAGAAATTATGGTTGTATCTATTGGATTCATAAAATTCTTGGAAATCATGGTTTTGAAATTCACCACCGTGATCACTTCGAATTGATCAAATCATAAAACCCTTTTCATTTTGAACAAGTTTACAAAACTTAGAGAAATGCCTAAAGCAATCACTTTTGTATGCCAAAAAGTAAGTCCATGTGTATCTACTATAATCATCCACGATGACAAATGCGTATTTGCTACCTCCTAGGCTTGATGTAGCAATTGGTCCGAATAAGTCCATATGAATTAATTGCAATGACCTAGAGGTGCTTATTTGGTTCTTTGGTTTGAAACTACTTTTTATTTACTTTCCTAGTTGACATGCATCACACACATTGTCTTTAATAAACTTAATGTGCGAAATTCCTCTTAAAAGTTCTTTAGATGAGATTTGAGAGATTAGTTTCATGCTAGCATGACCTAATCTCCTATACCAAAGCCAAGCATCGTCATTCAAAACCAAAAAGCATATTTTATTACATATATCATTAATGTCGATAGTGTATATATTATTTTGTTTTAAGGCAATCATAGATGCGTTTTTGTGTGGTTTTTCAATAATGCAAGCATTGGATTCAAATCTAATGACATATCCTTTATCACACAATTGACTAATGCTTAAGAGATTATGCTTTAAGCCATCAACCAATAACATATCTTCAATAAAGAAGTTGGATTTATTACCTATGGTTCCTTTGCCAATGATTTTACCCTTATTATTGTCTCTGAAGGTGGACATATCCTTTGTCTATGCTAGAGAGCTTAGAGAATTGAGATGGATCTCCCGGTCATATGCCTTGAGCATCTACTATCAAGGTACCATCTCTTATTCCTAGCTTGTGATGGTACATTTTTCTATAAAAAAAGGATGATTTTTAGGTACCCATTTGACCTTGGGTGCCTCAAAAATCGATCTACATAGCTTATCATATTGCATTGAGTCATTTGAGGTTCTTTTAGGAACTTAAATCAATTTATGTTGACTACATTTCTTGAATGGATAATAATAAGCTACATGCCCAAATTTGTAATAAAAGTTACATTTGTTTCGGGGTGAAACATGCAAAGTAGGGCCTTTAACAAAGGTGGTTGGATTTTGGTGAGAGCTACTCACAAATCCAATTTCGCCTTTTCTATGAATGTGACCCTTGTTGGTAAGGATCATGTTCAAGGACTTGCTACCAACCTCAAATTTTTCTAAGGTATCTTTGAGTAGCAAGTTTTCCTTTATAAGTGTTTCTAGTTCATCATATTTTGTACATGAAGCTAAACTATTATTGTGCTCAACTTTTAATATATCGAAATCACTAATAAGAGAAGCATACTCTTTTTATAATAATTTATATTTTTTACTAATTAATTTTCATTCATCAAATAAATCATGAAAAGTATTTAATAGTTCATCAAAGGATAAATTTACATCAAATGAACTACTCACCTCATCTCTAATCACCATTAGTGTATAGTGAGCAACTTGCTTGGTGTTGGTTGGTTCCTCTTCTTCGAATGCACTTGAGTCGTCCCATGTTGCTTTAAGAGTCTTCTTCTTTGGTTGCCTCTTCTTGGCTATGGGACATTTGCTCTTATAATGTCTTGGCTTCTTGCATTCATAGCATATTACTTAATCTTTCTTGGGTTAAAATTTATTTTTAGTGTCATTTTTAAATTTATTTTTTTTATAATTTTTTTGAATTTTCTTGTTAAGAGTGCCAAGTCTTCATCAAGGTTCTCATCACTTGAGTTTTCTTTCAAGTGGTCTTCTTGGGTTCTTAGTGTCATATCCTTCTTGTTCTTTGGAAGGGTATCCTCAAGCTCTTTATAAGCTTTACAAGTTATCTTATAGGTCATTAGTGACCCAATTAGTTATTCGAGAGAAAAATTATTTAAATCTTTGGCCTCTTGAATAGCCGTGAGTTTAGGGTCCCAACTCTTTGGAAGGGATCTTAAAATTTTATTAACAAGTTCAAAATCCAAGAAACCTTTACCAAGTCCTTTTAGACCATTGACGACATCCGTAAATTAGGTGTATATATCTCCAATGGTCTCACTCGGTTTCATTCGAAACAACTCATAAGTATGCACTAAATGATTAATTTTTGACTCATTCACTCTACTAGTGCCTTCATGAGTCACTTCGAGTGTGTGCCAAATATCAAAAGCTATTTCACAAATGGACACACGATTGAACTCGTTTTTATCTAAGGCACAAAACAAGGCATTCATAGCCTTGGCGTTTAAAGCGAAAGTCTTTTTCTCCAACTCATTCCAATCGTTCATTGGAAGAGAAGACTTTTGAAACTCATTTTCTATAATATTCCATAATTCAAAATCTAATGAAATTATGAAGATCCTCGTTCTAGTCTTCCAATATGTGTAATCTGTCCCATTAAACATGGGCAGATGTGTAATTCAATGACACTCTTGGTTGTTGGCAAATATCATCTCTCTTGGGTTTTAAACCAAATGAGAGTGAACCAGGCTCTGATACCAATTGTTAGGATCAAGAGCGGCACTAAGAGGCTGGGGGTGGGGTGGGGTGTGAATTAGTGTAGCAGAAAAATTACAACTTTCAAAAGTCTTCGTTTCGATTAAAACCGATTCCGATGAAAATCATTTCGTTAGGAGTTCAACTTGAAAGCATATGAGAGTGTAGAGAAGGCAATAAGAAGGTAATGTAGCTTGCAGTAATGCAACTTGCATAAATTGAAAACCAAACTAGAATTTAGAGTGGTTTAGTCTTTGTGACCTACATCCACTTTCGAATTCTTCCTCCGTTAAGGTCATCAGTGTCCACTAATGGCCTTCTTTCAATAGGAGAAGAACAATCACCTTTTACAGCTCTTTCTCCTTTTACTGGGTTTAGGAGATAACCTTTACAAGCTTCACTCCTCTTTCTTGGATGTTTACAAAGCTAAGAGAGGGAGGGGAGGACTCTTTCTCACTTTTACAATACTTTAACACCCCAAAAATTCAAGACTGATTTAACACTTTCGTGCCCTTTCATGCAGGAAAGGGTGAGATTTTTATAGGCCCCAATGACTTCAAAAATGGAGCTAAAAAGTGTCTCATCCCTGATTTCTGGGGTACTAGTGGTACCACCACCATTACTGGGCGATATTACTACCTGTAGTCTGACACTAGGCGGTACCACCACCTGACAAAACTTGGAGACCAAGCTCTAGCGATACCACTGCTTGACAGGGGCGGTACCACCGCTGGTAGGATTAACTACCAGCGGTACCACCACCCAGTCTGGGCAGTACCACTGCCTAGTTTGGGAAGTACCACCACCCAGACCAGTTGGGAGAACGGGTCTCCCGGGTGGTGCCACCGTCGACCAAGATTTCAGGTGCTGAATGGGCTGCTCAATTCGGCCCTATTAAGAGCCCAGTTGACCCCTAATTAAGTTAGTGAGATTATGTCCCAATCTTAACTTAATTTACGATCTAAATACGATAATTAAGACATAATCATAGCACTTTCTTGTTTCGGTGCATCAACTGCTCTTTCGGCGAGTTTCCGGCGAGCATCCGATGAACTCTCGACAATATTCCGGCGGACTACCGGTAAGCTCCTGGACTTTACGATGATCTTCTTGGCGAGTTTCGATGAGCTTCTTTGGCAAGCTCCTGGACTTCTCGGTTGGTTTCGGTAGAACTTTCGACGAACGTCCGAACTTCCGATGAACTCCTGAACTCTCAACGAGATCTCGATCTTGACTTCGGCACAATACCTATTTTATGTCTTACTACTATTGTAGTTAATCTTGTATACTTTTCTCAACAAATAGATTAGATCAAATAATTTACAATTGACTTCATCATCAAAATCCGAGATTCAACAGACTTGGCACTTCTAACAAGCAAATTTAAAAAAATTCATAAAAAAGAACAAAACTAAACATGACATAAAAAAAAATTAAACTTAAAAAGGACCAAATAATTTGTTATGAATGCAAGAAGCCAGAGCACTTCAAAAGTGAATGTCCCTAAGTGAAGAAGAAGTAACCGAAGAAGATGAAAACGCTAAAAGCTACCTAGGAAGATTCAAGCACATCCGAAGATGGAGAGCCAAATAACAAAGAAGGTGCTAACTATGCTTTAATGATGCTTGATGACGAGGTAAGTAACTCAATCGAAGCCCATTTATCCTTTGATGAATTGTTGAATGCTTTTCATGATTTATTTGATAAATGTAAATTAGTTAGTAAAACTTATAAATTATTAAAAAAGGAGCATGCCTCTCTTTTTAGTGAATTCAATAGATTAAATATTAAGCATGATAATGAAATATTGTCTCCTTGTACAAAATATGAAGAATTAGAGATACTTAAAAAGAAAATTTTGCTATTACATGAAACCTTAGAAAAATTTGAAATAGGAAGCAAACCTTTAAACATGATCGTTGCAAAAAAGGGATCATGTTCATAGAAGAGATGTAATCAGCTTTATGAGTAACACTCACCAAAGGCCAACTAACAAAAAAAGTTGCTAACTATGCTTTAATGGCTTTTGGTGACGAGGTAAAATAACTCAATCGAAGCCCATTTTATCCTTTGATGAATTGTTGAATGATTTTCATGATTTATTTGATAAATATAAATTAGTTAGTAAAAAAGTATAAATTATTGAAAAAAAGAGCATGCCTCTCTTTTTTAGTGAATTCAATAGATTAAATATTAAGCATGATAATGAAATATTGCCTCCTTGTACAAAATATGAAGAATTAGAGACGCTTAAAAAGAAAATGTTGCTACTACATGAAATCTTAGAAAAGTTTGAAATAGGAAGCAAACCTTTAAACATGATCCTTGCAAAAAGGGATCATGTTCATAGAAGAGATGTAATCAGCTTTGTGAGTAACACTCACTAAAAGCCAACCAACAAAGAAGTTTTTAACTATGCTTTAATGGCGCTTAGTGATGAGGTAAGTAACTCAATCGAAGCCCATTTATCCTTTGATGAATTGTTGAATGTTTTTCATTATTTATTTGATAAATATAAATTAGTTAGTAAAAGTATAAATCATTAAAAAAGGAGCATGCCTCTCTTGTTAGTGAATTCAATAGATTAAATATTATGCATGATAATGAAATATTACGTCCTTGTACAAAATATGAAGAATTAGAGACGCTTGAAAAGAAAATTTTGCTACTACATGAAACCTTAGAAAAATTTGAAATAGGAAGCAAACATTTAAACATGATCTTTACAAAATGGGATCATGTTCATAGAAGAGATGTAATCAGCTTTGTGAGTAACACTCACCAAAAGCCAATCATCTTTGTTAAAGGCCCAACTTTGCATGTTTCATCCCGAAACAAATGTAACTTTTATTACCAATTTAGACATTATGCTCATAAATGTCTATTTAAGAGGTATAGTTCACATAAGTTAATTTGGGTCCCTAAAGGAGTCATAAATTACTCAATTCAAAATGATAAAGCATCCAAGATTAAATGGGTACCTAAAAGAAAACCACCTTTCTTTTCGACATGTTTGTAATCAAAAGCTAGAAGCAAGAGATGATACCTTGATAGTAATTCCTCAAGACACATGACTGGAGATCAAACTCAATTCTCTAAGCTCACTAGCTAAGACGAAGGGTTTGTCACATTCGGAGACAACAACATAGGTAAAATCATTAGCAAAGGAATCATAGGTAATAATTCAAACCTCTTGATTAAAGGTGTGTTATTAGTAAATGGTTTAAATCATAATCTTCTAAGCTTTAGTTAATTATGTGATAGAGGATATATCATAAGATTTGAATCTAATGCTTGCATTATTGAGAGACTACACAAAAATACATCTATGACTGCCTTAAAATATAATAACATGTATACTATTGATATTGACGATATTTGTAATGAAATGTGCTTTTCGACTTTAAGCGATAATGCTTGGCTTTGGTATAGGAGGTTAGGTCACGCTAGCATGAAACTAATATCCCAAATTTCATCTAGAGAACTAGTAAGAGGAATCCCTAGCATCAAGTTTGTCAAAGACAAAGTGTGTGATTCATATCATCTAGGAAAACAAATAAAAGGTAGTTTCAAGTCAAAGAATCAAATAAGCACCTCTAGACCATTGCAATTAATCTATATGTATTTATTTAGACCAATTGATACAACAAGCCTAGGAGGTATTAAATACGCTTTTGTAATTGTTGATGATTATAGTAGATACACTTGGATATACTTCTTGACACACATAAGTGATTGTTTTAAGTACTTTTCAAAATTTTGTAAACTTGTTCAAAATGAAAAAGGCTTTATGATTGCATCTATATGTAGTGATCACGATGGTGAGTTTCAAAACCGTGATTTCTAAAACTTTTATGAATCAAATGGGTACAACCATAATTTTTCTACTCCAAGAAACCCATAACAAAATGGAGTAGTTAAAAGAAAAAATAGGAGCTTACAAGAAATAGCAAGAACCATGTTAAACAAACATAATCTACCTAAATATTTTTTGGGCCAAAGCAATTAACATGACATACTATGTCATAAATAGGGTTCTAGTAAGACCATTACTTTCCAAAACTCCTTATGAATTGTGGAATAACAAAAGACCTACTATTTCATATTTTAAAGTTTTCGGTTGTAAATGTTATGTTTTAAATGAAAAAGATGCCTTGAAAAAATTTGATACAAAATCAGATGAAGGAATTTTTCTTGGATATTCTTTTACTTTTAAAGTATTTTGTGTATTTAATAAAAGAACTTTAGTTATAGAAGAATCTATTCATGTTGTTTTCAATGAGGTTTTCAAATTTAAGAAAAATAATTTTGATGATGATTTTGATTTTGATGCTTCAAACTTGAATGAAACCTCTTCTCCCATTAGCAACTTGGATGCATCTTCTTCCAAAAAATCCTTACCTAAGGATTAGAAATATATAGATGCTCATCTTAAGGAGCATAATATTGGAGACATATCAAAAGGTGTTCAAACTCGTTCTTCTCTTAAAAAATTTTATACGAATGTAGCATTTTTATCTCAAATTGAACCTAAATACATTGACGAGGCCCTGAAAGATGATTCATGGGTTATTGCAATATATGAGGAATTAAATCAATTTGAGAGAAATGAGGTGGAAGCATGTTCCTAGACCTAGTGACTATTTGGTAATTGGTACTAAATGAGTCTTTAGAAACAAGCAAGTTGAACTTGGTATCATGGTTAGAAATAAGGTTAGATTAGTGGCCAAAAGTTTTAACTAAAAAGAAGGTATCGATTATGAAGAAACCATCACTCTTGTGGCTAGACTTGAAGTCATAAGGATTCTCCTTGCTTATTCTAATTGTAATAATTTTAAGCTATTTCAAATGAATGTTAAAAGTGATTTTCTTAATAGTTTTATTTCTGAAAAAGTTTATGTTGAACAACCTCCTGGATTTGAGAATGCTAATTTTTCAAATAATGTGTTTAAGTTGACTAAGGCTTTCTATGGATTAAAACAAGCCCTTTGGTATGAGAGGTTACTTCTTTTTTTATTCAAAATAATTTTACGAAAGGCAAGGTGGATACTACAGTATTTATTAAACATTTTGAAAGTAACTTTCTCATTATTCAAATTTATATTAATGATATTATTTTTGGATCTCCAAATGAGTCTTTATATGAATCTTTTGCCAATAGTATGAGTCATTGTATCCGTCCACAATAGGAATTCCAATATCCACTCATTGTACCAACCAAGACTTTGTGTCTCAACGAACTCAGGCCCAAACAAATCTTGCCAGTAAGGATATTCTTCCTCAACAAACTCAGGCCGTAACAAACATCGCCAATAAGGATATTCTGCCTTAACAAACTCATGCCCCAACAAACCTCTCGAGCCAGGTTGCTCCAACAAGTACTAACCAGGATATTGTGCCGCAACAATCATATCATGCTTCAACCAACCCTGCCAACCACGACCACATGATTCAAGGTATTTTAAAGTTTAAACATATACAAACTGTAGATGAAGTGGATAAATATAGGAATAAAGCCATAAAAGGAATGGATATTGTGCGAGAGGAAAATGCAAAACTGAAGGATAAGAAAAAGGATGGTACACTTCATCCAAAGTTGTAGGATGAATACCTTACTACCTTTTCCATTTGTTTATTACTGATGAAGATTACATGCTGGAATGTTCATGGACTTAATAAGCCTGAGAAATGGTGGGAGCTCAAAAGAATAATCAAGTCTCCGCATGTGATATTATTATTCTAGTGGAAACGAAAATTAAACAATCGCGAGTCCAAGCTCAAAAGAATTTAATATGACCGGACGCAGAACTGTTTACTAATGACTTTAATGAAACTTTTGGTAGAATATGGGTCTTATGGCATCCTAACTCTATTAATGCCTGATTTATTTCTGCTACTGATCAATTCATCCATCTTAAGATGAAAGACAAAAAGAATGGCTCTCAATTCAATTTCACTAGTATATATGCTTCAAACAGTATGCAAGAAAGAAATACTCTTTGGTCTGACCTGACTAATATTGCAAATGGCTGTTTCAATATTCCTTGGATTGTTCTTGGAGATTTTAATACTGTTCGGTACCCAAATGCAAAAGTAGGGGTAGACAACTTTTAGAAAGCAAGCTTCAAAGTTTTAATGATTACATAGATACTACTGTATTAATTGATATGAAATCTGTGGGTAATTGGCTCTCTTGGAGTAATCAAGGTACTACTAATAGAAAAATAATGGCTCGACTTGATAGGTGTTTGATTAATCAGGAATAGTTAATAGTTTACCCAGATTCACTTCTTGAGTATGATGCTCCATTATTTTCTAATCATTCTTTAATGTACATACACGCAGACAAAGCGACACCAAGAGGTAAGAAACTGTTTGGATTCTTTAACATGTGGAGCACTCATCCTCAGTTCCTTGATGTCATCAGATCAGCTTGGAATGTTAATATGCATGGATCACCCTCTTACATCTTATGTCAAAAGCTCAAAGCTTGTAAAGCAGCACTTAAGGAGTGGAATACAAACATCTTTAGCAATATTACTATCAGAGTTCAATTCTGCAAAAAGGAACTAATGTCATTGTAACATGAGCTGCAACTTCAGCCCCATAATGAGAATATTATCTACAAAGAGATAGAAGCCAGAAATAACTTTATACAAGCCTTAAAATAGGAGGAAAGTTTTGCAAAGCAAAAGTATTAACAGCATTGGCTTACACTTGGAGATTACAATACTAAATTTTTTTATGCTTCCATTGCTATTTGAAGGGCCATTAATTGTATCAGGAAATGTAGAGACAAAGATGATAATCTTATTGAGAATTTAGATGAGGTTAAAGCACACACTGAGCAATTTTTTTATTCCTTACTCAATCAAGCTAAGCAACCTAGTAACATTCATGTGGAGCCAACTAGAAAACTTGATTCGGATGCCATTTCAATCCTCAATGCCCCAATTACAGATGACAAAATTGTAAGAGTTGTCTTTAAGTCACCGAAGCATAAAAGCCCTGGTCTAGATGGATTTTCAGCTGAATTTTATCAAACTGCATGGTCTATTATTGGAAATGATGTGATTAAGGCATGCCGACATTTTTTCTCTTCAAGTCATATTCTTAGAGAGATGAATTACACTTTTATCTCTCTAATTCCTAAGAATGAAGGGGCTGATTCACTGGAGAACTATCGACCCATATCATTATGCAACTTTATTTACAAGATCATCTCCAAAGTATTGGTAGATAGAATGCAAAAGGTCATCTGAAAGATCATTAGTCCAAATCGATTTGCTTTCATCAAAGGAAGAAGTATATATCATAACATTATGCTTGCTAATGACTTGGTCAAAGATCTACACTAAAAAACAAGAGGGACAAAAATATGTTTTAAAGCTGATTTATGGAAAGCTTTTGATTCAGTTAATAGAAAATGTATCTATAAGATGCTCCTCGATATGAACTTCCTACAGCAATGGGTTAATTAGATTCAAAGTTGCTTGGAAACCCCAAAGTTTTCGATACTCTTTAATGGTTTACCTATTGGTTTTTTTGGGAGCACGAATGGCATCTGATAAGGTGATCCACTCTCTCCGTATCTATTTACTATTGTGATGGAAGGACTTAGCTGTATGTTGGAACATGCAGTCTCGAATGGTAGCATTAAGGTACCCAATGCTGGTTCTATTCATATATCACACATAAC